>JAOEHY010021519.1:0-80582 GCA_025447955.1 Psilopsiagon aurifrons
AGAAAAAAAATTATTGCAGCTAGCCTGGAGAAAGGCAAGATGTGTGATACAAGCAGCAGTTTTTAACAGCTTTGAAGCACATAACCTGCTTTTTAAAAAAAATATATAGCATGTATTATTAGCCCGTCATAATGATCTGGTCAACACTGGGGAAAAAGTCTTCTGCATATATCTCGGAAAGCACATTTCCTGGCTGCCGTTAATCCAGCCACTGCACAACGTTTTAAGAGTCTTATTCTAATGAAGCACCATATGTAAGTGCATGCATATACAGCCCTCTGTAAAATAACTTCAGGAGAAAGAGATCCAACCCAAACAGAAGACTCAAACATAGCGGAGAAGTAGAACCATTTGAAGGATGTAGACAGAACAGATAAAAATATGAATGCTTTGTTTTAATTGGTTCCAGTCTGAAGTTCCTGTTCCCAAACAAACATATTAGGATAATTTGTCAGTGTGTCTCAATTTTGAGTGTCTCTGATCAAAGAACACTTGGCATAAACACTCCTAATATAACCTCCCCAAAATAAAACACTGAATAAAGGATTCACAGGATCCAGGCTTTCTAAAACAAAAGATCAAATAATTTAACTATTGCCTTTCCTAAGACCATTCCTTGGCAGTCATAGCAAGACAGGTCTCTGAATACACTGTCAAAGCTGGAGTAGAAAACATGAATAACAGCTACTCCATCATTTTTTTTTTTTTTTTTTTCTGCCATTACCACTATAGAAAAGACTTACAAAGCAGTGATGTCAAGCAACTGTCAAAAACTTTAATGACACAACAGCTTTCCTCCCTGGCCTGCTGTTCCTCTTTTCTGCTCTTCATTTTCAGAGCAACTTCCTCTACATGGGGGAAGATCAGGAAAACAACTTTGATCTGATGACTTGGCTCTTTCTCTGGAAATGTAAAGGGCTCTGAGATGTGACAAATAAATGAAACTTACTGCACAAAAACTTCAGAAACAAACCAGAAAAGGAAAGCCAACAACTACTTACAATGTGAATAAGGAACTGACTGAAAAGATTATTTATTAAATTTTCTTGAGTTTCTTGCTCATATGAGGAATGTAACAGCTGGAGGCCCTACAATACTGAATTATATTGCTAGTATTTTTCATCTAACAGATGTAGAGTTGTTAAGCTGACCAAGGGTTACCTTTGAAATTTTCTTTGTGCTCTGCAATATGAGCTGAAAAACCTGTTACTGGGCTTACATTACCTTTTTGGCTTGTGTATAACAGCCAGACCTACACACACACGGAGTTCAGAAATGTTATTCTGCCTTTTTTTTTTTTTTTTTTTTTTAATAGCAACTGGACAATAGGACAGTTTGAAATTGAGAAAACTGAAATGAAACAACAACAACAGGTAACTCTGAATTTTTTAAAAAAGGAAAGCAACTTTCCTGGTTTCTGAGCTCAATGTGTCTAAAATCAGACTTCACTTTTTCCCTGTAATTTCCTAATTTTAAATCTCAATTTATCTGCCCAACGGCATTTTTCATTTGTTTGTCTGCTTCATTCAATAAAACCTCTAATTCTGAGGAAATGTTAATGATTTACTCAATCATTCATATTTACAAATGTCAAACTTTCTGTCAAACTGTGTGAGTACAAAAGCAGTTAAGCAGTGAATTTAAAAATTCTGAAAAGAAACAGAAAGCAAAAATAACTGAATATTTCTCTTTGTTCAAAGTAGAAACTGAATGACAGCTTGTTATAGACAAAATTTGCACTGGGTTTATATATGCTACTGTAATGTGTTTTAGTTCCATGTAACATCAGAAAATGATGTCATATTACTGGAAAAAATGGAAAATAATGTAAAAGGGAAGACTGCATTATGAGCACAGGCTCACAGGCTTTATGAGCTATCTAAAATAAATTACTATTCACATTTGTACATGGCAAGCAGCAATAGCTGCTAACCCCCCTGCTGTTATAATATTATGATACTGACAATGGTGATTGATGACTGATTTCAGAAGAAAACAATACTGGCAATGAAACTTTCTGAGTAATGGGCTCTTGTTCTGGCTGAAAGCCTCCAGTGACTTGTAATCATGTTTACAAAGAAAATTAGTCAAAAAAATTGATAAAAGAAATATTGTTCTCTATCACACATGATTTTAACTGGTGCTAAGCATGGGGCTCATAATTTAATATTCCAAGTAAATTTGTTGTGGAATGTTTTGCTTGGCAAAGAGTGTGTGAATGTCTATATACAATGGATAGTGTGTAGAAACCCTGTATATTTTTATCAGTATCTTAGTCAGTCATAACACTCCAGTGCAAAAAAAATGTGCATTAACATTTTGCAATATAATGGCTGATTGGGAAATTGCCAAACTGCCCTATGTGTGATATACAGTGTAAGTTTCTTTATTTTTAGCAAGATTTCAATGGTAAAGCATTTGAGGTGTATGCAACTCAAGAAAGGTTGTCTTCTCCTTCAAGAGAGCTTGATTTCTTCAAAATATTCCTGGGGATAATGTGTGGTGCTATCATTTGTCACAGTACTCAAAGGATTTATCCAAGTGCCCAGAAGAATGCATTGAAAGGCATCCAGCCACATACAAATATGAAAGTCTGAGGCATTAAATATGAGAAACTGGCATGACTTGGCAGTCTTCCTTAAAGTGTGCCTTGATTTGAAGCAGATGCAGCCAGGCATTTCGATCCATCTTTAAGATGAAAAACTATTCTTTGTCTGATCCCCAGAAGACTGACGTGTTTTTACCAGAAATTTAGCTGCATGTAGGCTGACAGATGATGTTAAAGATTACAGCAGCAAAGCCAAGAGAAGAAGGGAAACTGGTATATGGCACCAAAGGAATTACTGCTTGTCCATCAGAGGTATGGCTATGAATCAGTCATATTGGGCACTGAAGGCTATACCACGGTACAAACTGTGTTCAGAGTCGTATCAAACCTCACAGCCTTTGCCTCTGTGGGTTTTAAGTTTGTGTCATACATGGGATTTTCAAATGAAGCCTGCCCATTACTGTTTTCGTGTCCAGCATACCCATTGTACTGCACTTTTGGTCTTGTTCTGTGAAAAAAAAAGACAGAAAATTATCATCGGTATCCCTTAAAAAGAAACAATCTACAATTATTGCAAATTTCATCTTTAATATTTCCATTCTGTCTATGCAAGTTTTGTGACTGTCTAAAAGTGATAAAAGGAGACCCATAAAGGATGCTGCAGTGACTTAAAAAGTAAGAGAAATATGTCTGTAAGTTGTTTTTCATAGCATGGAGAGAAGAAAACAAATTCCTAACAGGCAAGCTGATGCTACAAAGCAGAGAGACAATAAGGGCAAAATATAGGTATGCACTTTTCAGTATAAAAATGTAAAAACAATGACAATTTCATAGCTTGTTGTTCATGCCAAAATTGACAGCCAAAATTAAAGCAATGTACAACAAAAGTACAAACAACAGTAAAGTTGGAACTGATAACATAATATTTTGTGACAGTTCTAACAATTAAGATAATTTTTGATTACTTTTTCAGTTTTAGATTGACAAAGTAACCATAAAAGAATCATTACAGAGAGTGGAAACATTTATTCCAGCTCTACCAAATTAACACCTTACCAATTCCAAATATATATCATTGTATTTCTAAAACATTTATACCAGTGTAAAAAATACAGTAGCATCTTTAATTGGTCAATTTAATTTGGTCACCTTCAAGCATATTCTAGTTGACTTTTGTGAACATTTGCAATTCTACCCACACTAATTTTGACAGTATACTTAGGAAGGCCACTGTGCAAATGTTCTGATAAAAATCTATACAAATTTAGAAGACTTGAATACAGGAGAAGATGGGTAGGTGGACATAGAAAGATGGGAGTGACAGTCTCCTAATTCATCCTTATGTTAGCATCTTGGGGTTTAGATGAGATATACACACACAAGTTTTATTGGCTTAGAGGCTTTTGAGCAGAGGTAGAGGGAATGGTGTAGTGATGTTCTGCCATCAGCTGCTTATTACCATTCCAGAGCAGGAAGTTAGCATTGCACCACTGAAGTGCTGTAACATGTCTCACGGGTACTAAATCTAAGTCAATGCAAAGTCAGCCAGCATAGATTCAATCAGGCAACTCTTGCACTGACACAGCAAGTGTCCAGAACATCTTGAACTACTAGTGGCAGTAACCTTCAGAAAAGGGTCAGTAATTTCAGTTATTCCAGATAGATCTGCCTTAGCATGCCTGCTTACCTCCATAAACACTTCCACCAATAAATACTAAGTATTAGTATGACAGAGATTTCATATGATGAACCGTATGTAATCAGATTCATCAAATCCTAAGTAATATACTCATAAATTTTGACATTCAAATGTGGAAGATACAAAGACTTATCTTTCAGTAACCATTTTCATAATTTGGAGGGTATTTTACCACCATGAAGAACACATCAAAACTTCAAGGATGCTCACTTCTTTATGTTTTCCGTTCCAACATATAAAGCCAGTAATTAAATGAAAAGTAAAACAGAATTGTGCAGACTTTCTGATATATCCAACAAAATGATATCCTAATAAATTATATTTTCCTACTTTAAATCTTTCTATGTGTAACTAAATGAATATATAAAGGAGGTTCAGTATGTAATTTCATAAACACAATTGTAATAGGGACAGCCAGTCAATGAAGGAGTGCAAAATGTAGATGCTTGGTGCTTAGTAAAACAATCTAGAAAAGATTCTTATGACAAAACTCCAGAAAAGGGTTCTTGAAAATCAGACTCTTTTTCTAGAGAATTATTCTGTTTTACATAGCAGATAGCAAAACTTATCATTGGAAAAAATGTCAGTAATCAAAACTGACAATCTACAAATAATTTTGTTACACATAAATATGTCTTTTTCCCCATATTTTCACTTTAGAAGTTTTACTAAGTGTATGTAGTTAAATATATTTTAATCTTGTCCAGAAAGACTGAGATGCTGTCTTCGTCCTGATGTAATCCCTGTCTATGAGATAAAAGGTATAGAAACTGTGTAAAAAAAGGTTTTAAACCCCTTGTTCTAATTAGATGATATTAGTCTGATAGAGGTGCAGCAGAAATATCCATAAAATCATCCCCTAAGAAGACCTTTAAGTTCTCTAATATAGACAGCCTTTAGTGGCATAACTGCTATCGCATCATTGTAAAAATTTCATGTTATTCTGATCATTAAGGTAATTTCAAGAAAGTCCCTTCAAAAGTCTCAGATTCTGTCTTCTTTTCTTGAAATTTGAACAGAATAAAGATGACCTAAATTTACTATCCATCAGTAATTAAGTTGTTAATTTTCTCACGACAATATGATAGTGATAACCCGTCTAAAAATTGTGGTTTAACAGAAGAAATTTTTTGAAAATATGAAAAAGGAACAACATTCTTTGAAAGATTAAGTTATGAACAACATCTTTTTCAAGTATATAATACATTTAACTTAGATTAAGGTAGGCAGAACTGCAAATCTGCACCAACAGTACCATAAACTTTGGGATTACAGGTGCTTGTCTGAAGACTTAAGTTTTCTCTCTCTTAAATACATATATATTTCTATTAAAAAGAAAACAGAATCTCCACTGCTCATGTGAGACATAATAGACTTGATAGAATAAGCCATAAAATGAACCCCTATGTCACTATGCAGTTCTACTAACGTTTTTTTTAAGAGCTTGCTGCCTCTTTCTAAGATCAAAATAACAGCAATGTTCCCTTTACATTCTGTCTCTTTGCCTGATCTTGTGCTTTTATGCTGCACCTCAGGTTCCTCCCATTGTAGAACAGGAGTTATCTGAGAATACAGATCTGTAGCCATCAGAAGGGCATCTTACAATAACATGTTCTGAGAGAGAGTTCACAGCTCTTCCTGATCAGTTTTTTGTTTGTTTTGCTTTGTTGGTTTTTTTTTAACAAAAGGCTGTATTATATTTCAGGACATGTATCATTTTAACAGGAGTTCACAAGTTCAAGCTTCACTGCAATTTCTTTTTGAAAATTGTCTAAGGCTGAAGTAGGTAGATAGTCTAGTTCATCACAGGGCAATGGCTGACTTCAGCTTGTCTAGGTGATTTCTTGCAGTTCCAAAATAATCTTGATAGGATGGTTATAGAGCAAGTTTTAAAAGCATGTTATTAAAAAACAGAATTTCTCTTAAAGACCTTTTTAGAAATTGTAAATAACACAAGGAGGTCAGAGAGCATTGTAGCTTAATACAAAAAAACTGCTCCAGAAATCTTTGGCCAAATAGCACTCAGCATGAACAGATGTTCAAAAGAAACATGAATTTCAGATTTTAAAACAAATTTCAGAAAAGATGGTAGGATTTATTCTATTATCCATTGACACAGAAAGTTTCATATGAGCTGAAGTGGTGCCAATTCTACTAGTATCCAATAGCTTATTCAGCATGTACTTTAAGTAGTCTCATTATGGGCTGTTCCTTCATGGGTTTTATGGATTTTTCAGCTTGTATAATTACTACTCGTAAGCATTTTGAAAGAAGCACCACACACGAAAAAGTAAAACATATGACCTGAGATTTCAATTTGATTCAGCGTAATGAACCAAGAAGATTGATGGTTCTTTGCTCCTTAACATAGTGACGCATTTTTCTGCTTGTTCATCATTAAGAACTGCCTGCACTGAACCCCTTCATGGGAATACTTAGAAATATTTGTCTTTCTAAAGATATTCGGAAACTTTAATGGAAATTAAAACACAAACCTTATTTAGTTAGTGGACAAATAATGTTTACAATACCTGTGTTTGTAGAGGTAAAATGCAAACCCTGATAATATTAGAGCAAAGAATGGTACCAGGATGGCAGCAGCAACAGAACTGCTGTTTGTACCGTAATAGTGATTTGAAAGATCTGTGTCTGCACTTAAAGGACCTGAAATGAAAGAAAAAGGACAGAAATAAAATTCCCAGGTTTTGTTCCTCACAGTTTTCTTTTGATTTAAAAATGAAAGAAAATTGTTCCTTGATAAAATAATTATATTTTAAAACATGAAATAAACAGCATCCTGTATCATAGTATAAATCTTGTTAATACCAATCAATAATGTATTAATAACTATCAACATTGTTTAACATGTAGGGTAACAGCAAGTAAAATTGTTATGAACTACACCTCTCATGAGTCACTAATTCAGTAAGCTAAGCAATACATTTTCTGCAGAAAAAATATTAATACTGCAAAAAGTATTCTCTATCTGCACCCTTAATATTAAGCTTAGAAATAACAGGCAGTGAGACCACATCATCTGGGTTCTTGTTGCGGACGAGCAGATAACTTGGACTGTAAGGCATTTTGCAGAGCCCATGTCTCCATCACTATAAAGACAGACATTGCCAAACTGCTTAAACAGGTGGACAACTGGACAATGCAAATTGTGAAGAATGAAAATTTATTTTATTGTGAAAAATACGTAATTTTTTCAATAGGAAAAAAGCAGTGTATTTTGAGAGCCAAGTCCATGTTTTCAGTGTGAAACTGCAGCTTTTCAGAGAGCAATATACAAATTCTATTTAAGGACAGGGAGAAAGCACAGAGAACAAGTCAGGACAGATAGCTGGGATTGCTATTCTGTATTATTTTTGCTAACACTAGTAGAGAAGAATAAGAGACACTGGTATTTACCACTTAGAAATGCTTCAGCCCACAAGTACATAAACACTGTAACTCCCTTGTTCATTACAACAACAGCAATCAGTCTTTTTAGGACTCTAGGAATAGACCACTTAAAGAAGCAGAGACCCAGGCATTGTGCTGTTTTCATCAGTCTACTAAAATAGTTAAGTTGCAAAACTGAGAAAGCAGCAAACCAATTAATGATTTCTTGCAGTTCTAGCTCAATGTGAAAGCAGAATGAGGCAGACTTTTGTTCTCTTAGATCTTTTTTAAACTAAGATGTTTCAATTGCTAATATATTTTGTGCAAAATGTATTAAATATTAGGAAGCAAATTAAGCTCCATTTAAAATGAAGACAGCCCCCCCCGAAATTTCAGTATTGCCACATCTCATCAGTAAACATGACAAAACACTTTACCTCAGTGCTTTTCACTACCTTAATCTCCTGTCACACTTCAGACTTGCAGAATCACAGAATCATAGAATACTTAAGATCATCTACTTCCAACCCCCTGTCATGGGAAGGGATGTCTCACTCTGGACCATGTTTGCCTAAGGCTCTGTCCAACCCGGCCATGAACACTACCAGGGATGGAACATTTACCACTTCTTTGGGCAACCCATTCCAGTGCCTCACCACCCTTTCAGTAAAGAACTTCTTCCTTATATCCAGTCTAAACTTCCCCTGTTTAAGTTTAAATCCATTCCCCCTTGTCCTATTGCCACAGTCCCTAATGAAGGGTCCCTCCCCAGCACCCCTATAGGCCGCCCTCAGATGCTGGAAGGCTGCAATGAGGTCTCCAAGCAGCCTTCTCTTCTACAGGCTGAACAGACACAACTTTCTCAGGCTATTTTCATACGGGACGTGCTCCAGTCCTTTGATCATCCTTGTGGCTCTCCTCTAGACTTGTTCCAACAGTTCCATGTTCTTTTTATGTTGAGGACATCAGAACTGTACACAGTACTCCAAGTGAGGGCTCACGAGAGCAGAGTAGAGGGGCAGGATCACCTCCTTCAACCCGCTGGTCATGTTGCTTTTGATGCAGTCCAGGATGTGTCTGCTTTCTGTGTATTTCTCTTAGAGCTGATGAAGGCAAATCTTTCGAATTAACAAACCTACTACTGTGATAGTTGGGATCATGTTAGGAGCTTTATCACACTTCTGTGGAGTACCTTAATTAACACTGAACTGTTTTAGAGCAGAACCAGCGTATTATAAAAATCTTTGGACTTCAGTAATCTGATATTTGTCCTAACATTCAAGACATGGAAGATCTGTTGGAAAAATTTATATATTTGTATAGTATTGCACATGTATTGGACCTTATTCAACCAATCTAAATGAAATACAGATGGAATTAAGTAGTTACCACAGCCTAGAAAAATTTAAGAAATTTAAATGTTCCTTTGATTTTTTTATTGGCTAGAAGAAATGACAGAAGTTTAAAAAATTGCATGCAGTTATCACTGTGTTTATTCATTCTTCCTTTATAATCACAGTCCCCAGCTGTTTTTCCAATTATTTGGAGAAATTAATAAAAAAGTTTTAACAATTATATAAATTGTAGTCAGCTTGTAACAGCAAAACCATAGAAATAATATTTTAAATCTTATTTTAAATTCTAACCAAGCGCCAAAACAGAAATACGCATGATCAATGAGCTCCTAATTTATATCTCAAAGCTATTATTATGGCACAAATGATAGGTACATTTTAATGAATAAGTAGTGTAAAGATTATAAAATACCTAATCAGAATTCAGCTAAAAGAAAACAGTAGTTTGAAATAAATAATAAGCAATTCTTGGGATAAAGTTTTAGTATGGAATTAAAAAAAAAAAAAAAAACAAACAACACGTTTTTTTCTTCTTCTAACTGAACAGTTGAAGTATGCACAAACTTATATTTAGATAACTTCTTTTTAAGTTATCTCTGTTTGATAACTGCCATTTAATACTTATGACTCCTACTCAAGGTCAATATTGTATATCACTACAGTTTTTAAAGTACAGTATGCAGGGTAAACACGCTTGAAATTTTTAACTGAAGTTTACAAGGTTTAATTGGCATTGGAAAGAGTTGGCTAGGTTTGGACAGTGCATTTGCTTTCTGTGCATTCTGCTTCTTATTACAGAAGAGAAAATTTGCTGCAATTCTAAATAACTTTAATTGTATTTACTTATTTATGATTTTTATTTATTTATTAAATTTCTTTATTTATGAGACTTGGTATAACCCCAGTTACAGTATTTAGTTATTTAGTTATTCTGCAACAGTATATAGTCTGCATTGAAGGGAAAAAAAAGAAAGAGAAAAAATAATTTAGTTTACTTTCTGTTAAAGAAGACATATTTTGACACTGGGAAACATAAGGATTGGCCAGGCTAATAAATGGTTAAAAAGGTGGCGCTATAGTCAGGGGTTTGGGTATCTTGAACACAGGACTCAATTCAGTAGGCCAGGTCTACTGGGGGCTGGTGGACCTGGTCTGACAAGGAAGGGGAAAAGCTGATTTGGTAGGAGGCTTGCCAGACTGGTCAAGGATGCTTTAAACTAGATGTGTTGGGGGAGGGGGGGCATCATTCTATCCCAACACACCCAGTCACTTGCCAGCACCTATAATAAATGCTCAGAGCAATGCAGAGACATTCCAGACAATGAGCTGGCTTCAACAGGAGCTCGACTCAGATGCCTCTATACAAACGCCCGTAGCATGGGAAACAAACAAGAGGAATTAGAGATGAGTGCACATCTACAGGGGTATGATATAATAGGCATCATAGAAACATGGTGGGATGGCTCCTATGACTGGAGTGTTGGATTGGAAGGTTACAGGCTCTTTAGAAAAGACAGACCCAGCAGATGGAGACAAGGAGTTGCTATTTCTGTTAGGAATAGGCTGGAGAGTATGGAACTCTGCCTGGGGACAGGTCAGAAGTCGATAGAGAGTTTGTGGGTCAGGGTTAAAGGGAGAACAGAAACGGGAGATACTATTGTGGGGATCTGTTACAAACCACCTGATCAAGAGGACTCTGTGGATGAAGCACTGTATAGGCAGATAAGAACATCACTTGTTCTCATGGGGCACTTCAACCACCCTGATATCTTTTGGAGCGACGGTATGGCCCAGCACCAGCAAACCAGGAGGTTTCCTCAATTGTGTGGAAGACAACTTCCTTCTGCAAGATACAGAGGAGCCAACAAGGAGAGGTGCCATGCTTGACCTTGTGTTCACCAACAAGGAAGGGCTGGCTGGAAATGTGACGCTCCAGGGCAGCCTTGGTTGCAGTGATCATGAGATGGGTGAATTCGAGATCCTCAGGAGAGTGAGAAGAAAGTGCAGCAAACTCACTTCCCTGGACTTCAAGAGAGCAAACTTTGGCCTCTTCAGGAACCTGCTTAGTAAGGTTACATGTGATATAGCCCTAGAGGGCAGGGGGGCCCAAGATTCTTGTTTGATATTCAAGGATCACCTCTGCATGCTCGGGAGCGATGCAACCCAATTAGAAGGAAGTGCAGCAGGAGGGCCATGAGACCACCTTGGATGGATAAGGAGCTGCTGAAGAAAACTTGAAGGGAAAAAGAGGCTTATAGAAGGTGGAAGCAAGGATAGACAGCCTGGGAAGAATATAGGGATGTTGTCTGGGAAGCTAGGGACCAGGTTAGAAAAGCTAAGGGCCACTTAGAATTCAACTTGGCTAGGGATGTGAAAGATAACAGGCATGGATTCTATAAGTACATAGCAAATAAAAGACAGACTAGGGACAACGTGGCCCCCCTCTGGAAGCTATCAGGGAAACTGGCTACCCTGGATTTGGAGAAGGCCGAGGTTCTTAAAGACTTCTTCGCCTCAGTCTTTACTAGCAAATGCTCTGACCACACCACTCAAGCCTTGGAAGACAGACACAATGACTGTGAGAATGGAGACCCTGGCCCTACTGCAGGAGAGGATCTGGTTAGAGACCATTTTAGTAACAGGAATGTACACAAGCCCACAGGACCTGATGAAATCCGTCTGTGGGTCCTGAAGGAGCTGGCAAATGAAGTTGCTAAGCCACTGTCCATCATATATGAAAAATCATGGCAGTTAGGTAAAGTTCCTGAAGACTGGAAGAAGGGTAATATAATCCCCATTTTCAAGAAGGGGAAAATGGATGACCCAGGGAGCTACAGACCAGTCAGCCTCACCTCTGTGCTTGGCAAAATCTTGGGAGCAGATTCTCCTGGAAGGCAGGCTAAGGCACACGAAAAACAACACGGTGCTTGGTGACAACCAGCATGGCTTCACTAAGGGGAAATTCTGCCTGACAAATCTGGTGGCTATGGAACTGATGGATGGGGTAGAGCAGTTGATATCATCTACCTGGACTTGTGCAAAGCTTTTGACACTGTCCCACACAACATCCTTGTCTCTAACTTGGAAAAACATCAAATTGTTAGTTGGACCACTCAGTGGATAAAGAACTGGCTCGATGGTCACACGCAAAGAGTTGTGGTCAATGGCCCAATGTACAGATGGAGACCAATACTGAGTGTTGTCCCTCAGGGACTGGTCATGTTCAACGCCTTTGTCGGTGACAGGGACAGTGGGATTGAGTGCGCCCACAGCAAGCTTGCTGATGACACCAAGCTAGGTGGTTCGGTTGATATGTTGTAGGGAAGGAATGCCATCCAGAGGGACCTTGACACACTTGTGAGGTGGGCAGATGCCAACCTTATGAAGTTTAACCATGCCAAGTGCAAGGTCCTACACCTGGGTGGGAGCATTCCCAGGCACAGCTGCAGGTTGGGCAGAGAAGAGATTTAGAGCAGCCCTGCAGAGAAGGACTTGGGGGTGTTGATTGATGAGAAAATAAACATGAGCCCGCAGTGTGCGCTCGCAGACCAGAAACCCAACCACATTCTGGGCTGCATCAAAAGGAGTGTGACCAGCAGGTCGGAGGAGGTGCACCTCTACTCTGCTCTCATGAGACCTCACTTGGAGTATTTTCTACAGTTCTGTGTCCTCAACATATAAAGGACATGCAACTCTTGGAACAAGTCCAGAGGAGGGCCACGAGGATGATCATGGGACTGGAGCCCCTCCCATATGAAGATAGGATGAGAAAGTTGGGTCTGTTCAGCCTGGAGAAGAGAAGGCTGTGTAGACACCTCATAGAAGTCTTCCAGTATCTGAAGGGGAGCTATAGGGATGCTGTTGAGGGACTCTTCATTAGGGACTGCAATGACAGGACAAGGGGGAATGGGTTCAAACTCAAACAGGGAAAGTTTAGATTGGATATAAGGAAGAAGTTCTTTGCTATAAGGGTGTTGAGGCACTGGAATGGGTTGCCCAGGGAAGCATGACACCTTCATAGAGTGAATTTTTAAATTCACATGTCTCACATTCAGTGCTTGGAAGCATTGATCAATTTCAAGAAATGAATATGTATTTCTCAACAGAGACAAATTAATTATTCATATTTCTTGTCACTATTTGTTATCTCAATGTAGACAAGCTAAAAAAGTACTTTAAAGGAAGAAAAAAAAAAAAAAAGGAAAGAGAAGTGAGTCATTGTATTTCCCCAGAATAAATAAATATTTTGAAATAATTGGTGAAGTAAGCAAGTTTCTCACGAAGTCACTTTTTCATAGAATCTTAGAAGACAGTCCAGATTGGAATGAACAAGGCCAAGAATTTAGAATAAACATCTTCTAGAACCGTTGTGGTGAGTCACAGCCACTCAGTAATCTCAGAAACTGAACCCATCCACACACATACAGTCCTTATAGACCAAGTTATTAAAAAAAAATAAAACAAACAAAAAGCCCCCAGCAATGAATGATTAGTTGGCAAAACAAGTTAAGCAATATGGTGTCACAATGAGGGCCCTGTAAGCAGGCTCAGATACTGTTCTAATTTGTTTGACAGACTGATCACAGATCTCTTTGCCATCTGTGCTGTTATCTAAGGCTACAAGCAAACAGAATTGCTTCTGAAAGAGGAAAAACAGTTCACAGATATAAAAGTTCTCTCTGTTTGCATGTCATTAAATTCCAAGACTAGGTATATCCACTGAGCCTGTTCTTTCTCCAGTGTTGCGTGATAGGGAATTCTTCATCAAATAGATTGGTCTTTCACCCTTATCCAAGTATTTCCCAGTAAATTCTCTTACTTGAAGCATGCCTGAAGGTGAAGAATTTCATATAACATTACATATGCACCACTGCATGCATAGTTTATGAACACTTCTGTCTTAGTGTAAAGGCATCAAATAATTTAACTTCCTGAAGAAAAAAAAATATGTTAAGTCTTCAGCTGGAGGACATATGATACTGTTATCTCAGTAGGATATACATGAACAGAATAGACTTAAAGCCAGTTATCCTTAAATATGAGAGGGTACGTGCAAGTATCATGACCCATGTCTGGAATCTGATGTGTCCTTCCTTTTAGGGGTAGGTTCTTCAACAAAGAACAAGCAACTTACAGAAAATCAGTGTCTATTTAGCAATCACATAAAGAAATCTAAAGGAGAGAGTATCTGCATGTGTAGCAAGCTCTCTATGAGATGTCAAAGCTGAAGATGAGAGACCTAGGTATGTTTGTGTAACTTGGACACTTCAGCTCCTTACTAGCTTTTGGAATATACAAACTGAGCTCTCATATTGCAACTCTTAACAAACAGTGATATGGACAATGTTTTCCACTACCATAGATTACATCCACTGGATAATGCTTTAAATTGAATTGTCATTCTGCTTGTTCTTCATTTACCCCATGACATTCATTTCACTAATAAAACACATGGATCCAAGCTTTTATTAGGTAGCTGGCAAAGCATGGATTTTTTTTGGCCTGGTTAAGAAAAAAAACCTACAAAACCACACACACCCCCCAAGAAAAAACAACAGACCATAGTCTCACTGTTTTGACATATCAAAGACTGCTTAACAAGACAGATGTTTGAACAAATGTTGATGCTCTACCCTTATAGTGCACTTGCTAAAATAATAAAGAAAAAGCAGCTTAGATATTACAGTGATAAGAATTGCATAAAGGTACAGGCAGACAAAAATCTGCCCCAGACAGAAGTTTACTCTGAAGACTGAAATTGTTATTTGGCTTTAGCAATTGGCAATTCTTAGACTGAGACTCTGAAGGTGAGTGACTAAACATTGTGGCTAAACATATATAGCAATTTGAGAGGGGACCAAGATGAGCAAATCCATAGCATAACTGCTGCTACAGCAGTTAATAGAGCAAAGAAATACAACAGAGATTTGGCAGAACTTTGAAGGACATTGGATACAACACCAGTGAAGTCAATGGAAAAAACGCAATTTATAAAAGTACGTAGAGTCTGCCATAAAGATATCAGTTAGGCTGTCTCCTTTCTCTAGCCCAGTACTTTATATATGCTGTGGTTTGAGCACTCTGCAGTAGTTCCAGGACCAGGAAATGCAAATATCTATACTTGGTATTTACCCAAACTATTTTATTGGACAATATTTCATGTGTAAATATTTTATTAGTTTTTATGAAAAAATAATCTTATGGGCAGAATAACTAGATTTTCATCAGCTGCTGGCGCACTTGAGTCCATAGCTGTGATATATATATATATCAGCCACCCATTTCATATTTTTGACAGTAAAGTAGAATTCTATCTAAATACATATACATTCTGAAAGCATCCATCAGCAACAAGCACTCCAAATGACATCAATAAAATCAATGTTGATCCTCTCTTTTTAATTTCCTATATGGTTCTGACTGCAATTTGTACATTTGAGCAGAATGTGTCTTTGAATTGCATTAAACCCTGTTATTTTCAAAAAGACATTCACCGAAAAGCAAGCAGTTGAACTGGCATTGTCTGGCTGCTATACCTGAAAAGATGAGATAATAACATGTTAACCAGAGTCAAATTGTGACTTCAAGAGATTATTTTAAATATGCATATTCCACTATATTTTTTATAATAGCAGTGGCATGAAATAAACATACTTTTTAAAGCTAGACAGATGAGTCATTTGCTGAATTCACTCTTGAAAGACCCCAAAAGATTATACATGTTAAAGCTCTATGAACATACTTACCTTGTCTTTGGAGCATAAATTTTCCGAAGTCTTTTCCATGTATATCGCCTTGATAGGTAAAACCCCCTCTTTCAAACCCTGAGGATACCTAAAATATGATAAAACAGAAAAAATATTTCTGAAATAAAGAAGTAAGAGTGTTTATACTTAGCAATTGTTTTTCTGATGTAGAGGAGAAATACGGAGCCCAGACTTTCACTTTTATCCTTTAAAATATTAGTAAAATCTCTGCTTATGCAGTATTTATCATTTTAAGTTTGCAACAGTATTAAATAAAGTTTCAAAATAACACATGGGATGACTTTAAAATATCTGATGTATACTGCTGGGTTTTAAAATTCTTCAACTGCGAAACACATAACTGAATTAGTCTATGGATATAAAAGTCTACTGAATTGTCAGATTTTAAATTGTTTTCCATAGAAAGCATTCTGAGAGACAAAAGAGAACTGCAAATAGTAAAAGAGCTTTTTCTTCAAGATTAAACATAATTTTATTACAGGAATTATTTCCCAAACCAAAAATGAACAATGTTTCTAAACATAAAAATCTCACTTGCTTCAAAGAAAGCAAGGCAAAACCATGGCAAACTATGTTGAGCACTCCACCTTTCTCTTAGTAAACTAAAACTTCTAATTGGAGTGTGGAAGATAGAAGCTTGTATACATTTTGAAAAGTTAAATAACGTGAATTCTACACCGACAACTACAGTGCTGTATTCCATGCTAGTAATACAAAAATTTGGATAAAATTTAGAAAGGAAATCACAAGTTACTTAAAACTCAGCATGCTTTACCGATAGCAGTCCGGTTACTTACATAGCCATCTAGTGCCCAGTTGTCATTTTCAAACTTGCTTACAAAAATTTCACTAGGTCCTTTAATATGAAAAACTTTCAAGAGCAAATGGGCTTCTTCTTTCTTGTAAACACCTAGTAACATAAAGGAGGTAACACGTCTTTTAAACATTTTTTTTAACCAGTTTATTCAAATGTCCTTTCATAGCAAAATATATTGATTTAGAACTATAATATTTTGTAGAAAACATTTTGTAATAACAGAATTTTATAACCTGGACAACAAGATTTCAAGTGATGTAATAGCAGGATCTTATTTTACTGATCTTTTGCCCACATTATATTTGATAATAGGATGCAAAGATGGTTTTGTCCGGTTTAATTTTACACAAAAATGGGCAAGAATATTTTTCTTCTTATATAGTATTTCAATAATTCTGAATACAGGTAGAATTTCTTTGAACAGGAAAAATTTGGATTTTACTCATATAACAATATATTGCTAAAGTAAATATGAACAGTGGAGTGAATGAAAATTTGTCTTTTGTAATTTGGCAGCCAATTCCTGAAATTGTCTCTGAACTCTCAGTCTTAAAAGGTACTGATACCTGATAATGTTTTTTTCAACTCTAACTGTGATCAGAGGTTAAATTAGAAGTTCACAGTCAGATTTGCAGAAAGGAATGCACAATGTTGATTAAGTTATGCATAAGTTCTTAAGTTATTTTTTAGGTTATCTAACTTAACTCAGTTAATCTGTGCCTATTTTATGTTATGACATTATCAAGACCATATTGTTTTCAAGCAGAACTTAATCACTATTGAATAATGGAGGTTTCGAATGATACAGTTCTTAAAATGCCTATAGACTCTTTGTCTGCTTCTTTAATATTACTTGTGAGTTCAATACATCAATACTATCCAACAGTATGAGGTGAAAAAAACTATTTAATATTTATTTGAAGTGTAAGTGCAAAAAAAATCTGTGGGTGACCAAATGTAAATGGACTGAATTTTGTGCAGACCATTACATTAGGTTCTTTCTTTTTGCAAAATAAGCAGAAAAACATTTTATCAAAAACATGCTTTTGTTTCATGTTTGACAGAAAATGCAACAAAACTGAACAGAAAAAAAAAAAAAAATCCCAAACCAGCTGTTTTAACATCAAATTCTCAACCTACCTGATAGTTTGATCTGTATGTTGGATGCCTCAGTGAATGTGGCATTCACTTTGCTGCTTGTAGTATTGAACCAATCAACTGTCAGAGTAGCAGGCTGTCTTTTTCCTAAATATTCATAAAACCCTTTCCAAAGTGAATTTACAAAAAACACATCTGAGGGAACTAAATAAAAATGGGCAAAAAAGAAACAAAGAAAGGAGTTAACTACAACAAAGTCACAATCTTTCTAGCCACACTTAGGTCCTTTATTTTTTTCTGTTACAGCATCAATCCACTGTTCTAAGGAGGTATGATAGTAAAAATTTTAAAGCAGTAAAGAAAATATGTTGGAACTAAATGATTGTAAGGTCCTTTCCAAACCTAACTATTCTATGATTTTATGTTTCTAAGATAATGACCTTTTCATACAATTGCCTACTGTATACTACATCTGTCCATTACCATACATGTTCTTAAATAACATCACACTTCATAGCTTGTGTGCTTCAGTGAAAGTTCTCAAGACTATGAAAAATAATGAACGGGCTCTTCCCGTAAAGCCCTGTGGCTTTCAGGTATGATGAAAAAAAGGAGAATAATTTTCTGAAGTGAGGGAGTCTGGATGGAGGCACTGTCTTAGGCCATATCTTTTGTTTCATGAATCTATTAAACAGTATGTGTGATTTTCAACTGAGTATCAAATGAATATTCAATTGAATTCACCAGATTCAAGTCACAGTTTAGCACAAGTTTCTTGTTAGTCATTTTTAAAGTCCACATATTTTTGATGTACAGTATGACCACACCTGTGAACAGTGAAGTTGCCAGAACAGGGAACAGTTTTGATTTAAAATAAAGGTTTGCTTCTCTGAAACTGCAGTTCGAATAATCTGAAATGAAACCCCCTGAAATGAAGTATGAATTACAGGAAAAGATATAGGTACTTGAGTCATTCATTTGATGTTGTTTCTATTTTTCCTCTATAGAAAAATGAAATTATTTAGAGGTCATTAAATTTTGTATTTTAAATATTTATCTAAATCGGCGACAGAGTAGAAAAAAGCCTCTCATCCAACACCAATTGCAATATTAACTTTAATTAAAAAGAAACACAAAAGAGAAACCATCATTCATATGTTGTCTCTACCATCACTGGATTCCAAGAGACTGAGACCCATTATGTGGCTTTGACTACAACAGCTTTAAAGAATTCTAAGTGCTTCTTTTCCAAATGAAAAGTCAGTGTGGGACTGGGAATTCACACAAAGTAACCTCAATTTATTATTAGAAATCTGAAGCATTAAGTTCCAATTGGTATCTCACAGTCCTTAGAATTCATGTATTTTCTGCAAAAAAAGAATTCTGTAAAGGGTCTTTCGGACTCTTTTCCTGTAAATTTCTCATTGCTTTGCTACAATTGTGACAAACAGTAAATCTGAAACCTGCATCTTAAAAATATATTAAAATTATTTTTATTTGTCTTTCATTTTAATTAAAACTGTGTGTCTGAAGTTGTTCTCATGAAGGTGAACATCTAGTATTATTGCCATAAACATGACAGGTACTATGCAAGACTTTTCTAAAGGAGCAAAGACATTCAACATCTTCACGATCTAGTTTCTCTATCCACTGTAACCGTCAATAATAGTACCATTTGCAAATTACATATATTTCCAAAATAGTACCATTGACTGAATATTTACAGAATTTGCACTTGCTGCAGATGGACAGAAGCAGTAGGGAAAGAAAATATACTTCTGCTTGTAAAAGGTTAAAATACAAGTGCTACAGTCCCACGGATGCTGCTGAGGAATTGGAGTCTGACTCATTTCTGCTGAGCCCTTGCAAAAGAACTGGATATTATCGTACTAATTCTGCACCAACCACAGATTCTCCTCAGAACACTGCAAATGGGGAAATCAACAGCTGCTCACTAGAACAGCTTCCTAACTAGTTCTACAAAGACTATATATACAAGGGAGTGAGCGCCATGGAAGCCAAACACAATATTGTAGTTCTCAAACTTCACATTAGTATTGTAAGAATTCTTTAGTTGCAAAATAATTTACAGTAGAAATGATAGTTACTACTACTTATGAAAACATTAACTTTTGCAAAAAAGTGTGACTTCAGAAGCAGAATTTGTATTCAGATATCCACAGAAATATGAATCTTTTCTGATACAAAACTCTAGCAATATTAGCTTCATGTCATCTAAAATACAGATAGCAGCATTCTGGAATTCTACCAGAAGCCGAGAAAAGACATAGTGTTCTACACTAAAGAGAATTCACATTTTTAAAAGACATTAATAATAGTGCAGACTTAAAAGTTTTCCTTGTTAATGACAGTCATCTGTTACACAGTTTCAGTTCTCCGCTTACAATTATTAGCATTCTCAATCATAACATTGTTTTTCTTAAAAGTGCCTTTCAAAGATTACTTACTTATCAAAAGTAGTTATAAGGGACATGATGTGATGTGAACTGATACTGATGCTCTGCATAGTGAATATATTTGGAGACTTGGTCTGTATTTTAATTTGGCATTGAAAAATTCAAAATCTGTGTGATAGCAGATTAATGTGTACCTTAGGTGTTCAGTGAGGTGAATCTTCCAGTAAATGAAGACTGTATATTAATTATAATGAATGCATATTATATCCTGCTTTATTGTGAGTCTACAGAAGCAATGCATTTGAGAACTCCTCTCACTAATAAACTCTCCAGTAAGGTTAATTATTAGCAGAAATACCTTTTTATCGCATCTATTTTACAGAGTCCTTCTGTGAACTGCCTTGAGTGTGAACTATTAATCTTATTTTCCCTGAGGCTTGCTAAAATTCAGAATATAGAATTTCAAGCTCATTTATTTGGTGAAAGCTCTGCTTATTGTTAAGATAGAAAAAAGAAAATTAGGCCTTTCATTTTCTGAAAATTATTGAGCCTAAAAAGAACTACATCAAAAATTTCACTGATGCATTTTTCTGTTTTGACACTGGCAAGAGGAAAAAGTTAACTGCACACAAATTAGGAAGCCCTACCTTTGAGTACCTTGAGAGTTTCCATGAAATTAAGACCATTACAATTTTGAAACCTGTTTTTTTTTTTTTTTTTTTTTTTTTTTTTTCTTGTGGTTTCTTACAAGACTTGCAAGGTAAAGGGCAGAACTTTGACTAAATCAAATCCCCACAATTACAGTCTAAGCTCATTATAAGGCTCTCCATTACAGCAATCTCTGATATAAAACTACGTCAAGTCTGGGTTTTGTGCATATATGCTTTACATTTTTCGTTTGACAGCTTTTTTTGTGACATTCACAAAATTGTTACTGCAAAGATTAAAAAAATGCTGCTTGGGAAAGAGTTTTATAGAATACATTTTACATGGTTTCTGCTATTATGAAATACCTCAGTATTTATATTCCTTTGAAATGAGTAATAATTATTAAAATTAAATATTGAAAATAGTTTTATCATCCATAAAAATCTAGGGTGCAAATCAATTGAATTTATTTAGTTCTAAAACTTTCATTGTATACAAACCTGGAGTTTTAGTTATTGTTTCATTAACTTCTCTCACTCCTTTACCTACAAGTAAAAAGACAAATTATCACTTTCATGAATATATTCGGTTTTGGGGTTTTTTTTTTTTCTTTTTTAAAATAGAACGTTAAAACAATGCCTGATGGATGCAATCACCTCTTATCCAATAGAGCCATATTTAAAACAGAAATACCTAGTCCTGAATACTTTACATGTTCAAACCTATAGACTTACACAAAACTAGCAGAAAATAATTTAGATAAACAACATTTTTACTGTGGAAAGTTGTCTGGCTAGCAAAGCATTTCATGCGGTTAGGCCTAAATTTTTTATATCAGTCCCAGTGCTATAAAAGAGAGCCTTATAGAGGGGAGAAATACTATAAGTAATTATGAATGCTAACATATTAAATATAGTGAATATTGTGTTAATAAAAATTGATGCATTTATGACACAAACTGGCAAGTGCCAGGTTGCTGGGTTAATATGGCAGGATCAGGTATCATGGGAAAGGATCACAAATGGTGTCACTTGCTATATTTCTGGTACACTCAGCAGTTATGTCCACTGACCCAAGATCAAGTTCTGGCCTCATATTATCAGCCACTTTAAAAAGGCTAATGCCCTCAAGGAATAATTGGTCTTGCAGGTTTTGTTTTTTTTTTCTGAAAATTCACTCACTAGGCTGATCAAATTCTAAGTAAAAAAAAGTGGGGTACTCAAGGAGGATTACGCCTAAAGACTGTAAGACAACTTAAAACAAACAAAAAACCAACAACAACAGCAACAAAAAAAAGAACTATTGCTTATACAAATACTCTCTATTTATTATTTTTTTTTTAAAAAAAGGAATATAAAAACCATAAGATTGTTTTTCTTAATTTATTAATTATATATAGTACCCATGAAAAATCACCCTTTAAGGAATTAGAAGCGTTATGTGAGGAACATTTAGCTTGACAATGTTGAAACAAAGAAGTCTATTCATACATTAATGAAAACTAAAATATTCATAGAATCATAGGATCATAGAACAGTTAGGGTTGGAAAGTACCTTAAGATCATCTAGTTCCACCCCCCCTGCCATGGGCAGGGACAGCTCCCACTACTCTAAATATTCTTCAAACATCAAATCTATTGAGCGTTCTTTGACATATCAGAATTAAAAATCATGTTGCAAAATTTTTCCCATAGCATCTGGCTATTTTTGCTTTATTCATATTTTAAATATATTTTTTTATCTTAATTAGGAACTTAAAGCCATATTTATTTGCACATGAAGAGCAAATTTAGCCCTCATAACTATGTACTTAGAGCTACTCTAGCAAAATTATATGAAATTTACATGGATATAGATAACAGTGGAATCTGGTGCAAATATATTCTTATTTTTTAATTTTATAGTTCATTTTTATTTCAGAAGATTTTCTTAGAGAAAAAGCCTACTTGAATGAATCTGAATTCATACATTAAACACTGAATATGCTGAAATACTCTTTAGGACTGTGACATAAACACAATTAAAAGTAGTACTTTATATTGTTTAGGTTTTGTTTGCATTTGTTAGGGCTAAACTGATGTACGCATGACTGTGCATTTCCACACATATATTGCCATGTTTTCCTCAATGAGTTCTAGATGCTATGCTCACTTAGGTTTCTTTACTGCTTGTTTCATCAAGTAAAAGCTGTTGTGTCACATGCTTCTTTAAACAGTAAGTGGAAAAAATTAATCCTACTACATAAAAATGTCTGGGAAAATAAAATCAAACAAAATTCAGCCCAACAAATCACTTGAGTATTTACTTACTTTTACAAATAGGTGATTTTCCTGTCCATTTCATATCTGGTTTACATGTCCGATGCTCTGATCCACCAGCAAGAAAAAATCCTGGCTGACAGGTATACACCAATGTATACCCTAAAGTAGGAAGATCTATTGCTTTCACATCTACATGTGCTGGTGTCTCTGGCTGCCTGCAAGCATGAGCTGCAAAGGTTTTTTTAGAGTTAGAAAAAATAGTGGCAAACAGTTTTCATGTGATTTTAGAGCATAGCATTTGAAAAAAAAGTGCATTTCAACTTACTCTCATTATATGAACTTGGTACACCTTTTAGAAAAGTTACATAGCTATTACTTGCAAACTAACACTCAGTCTATAGTTTTATTATTGTGGGAAGATGGAAATGATATTATCATACATCCTTAAACAATACACCAAAATTAAATGGTGATAGCAAACAGAAAGGGTTAAAATGAAGGTAAGCCCATGCCACTGTACATAGTGCAGTGATTGGCTCTGTGAATAAGGGTACTGTCACAGCTTCAAGCATCACTTCCATTCAATGTTTTGAAAATTATAGAGTGGTTATTGTACTAAATAAATTCATTATACATTTTTACTGAAAGAAACATTCTGTAGGAAGGCTTTGTCACAGTACATTGTAACAGATATAGTTGTTTTGCATACTTGTTTCTTTGTGTTCCATGATGTCCATTTATAACAACCCAAAGATAATTTGAAATAAGGTAAAAATCTAAGGTTATTCTAATTAATTACTTTCAGCTTAGCTAAGTGTATTTTAATGCAAGAGTTATTTGATGTCTTTCAACACATACAGAGCCATAAATGCACTAATCATTTGTAGACTCATGTATAGCCCTCAAACCCTGAATTTAGTTAATTCTAATTTATGATTTACAAAATAGTAGCTAACAAAATAACCCCATGTATATTTCAGGACACTGCTTGTTGTATATTAATCCAACACACACAAAAACCCCTAGATTAATTTTAAAGTAGCTAATGCAGTGGGTTAGTGAGGACAGACATTTTTGAGTAAAACTGGCAGAATTAATTGTGAACTTCATGAATAAAAATCTGAAATATCTTACTTTAATATCTCAAATACATCTTTAGTCTTAGAATAGGAAACAAAAACATTTTAAAATACTGCTTTAAATTTAGTTTTCTGTAGCATATAATTCATTATAAGTTTCCACATGCATCACTTTGTAATTCTTTCAAAATTGAACAGTGTTCTTACTAATTAGATAAGAAACCAGACTTACGAATGCATTCAGACTGTATGCCACTCCACGTCAAGTTAGCAAGACAAGAACGGGTGGTAGATCCCTGAATATGATAACCTTTTCTGCATCTGAAAAAGACTGTGCTCCCAACCTAAGGATCAAAACAGAATATCAGAAGAAAGAGGCATCCATCGTGTGTAGTTAGATATCAAGACAGTGATAAGTCACTAGTTGTTTTTTTAATAAATAAAATGTTCCCTTTTTACCGTTTCGGGAGTTCAACATTTTTTTCTTTTTTTTTTTTTTTTTTTTTGTGATGAAAAGTTTGAGCAATTGATCTTTTGTAACATTATTTTTAAAGTGTAAGTTGAAAAATATTAACACGGCTGTGCACATGGAAAAGGGCTCTTCAGACACTTCAGCTTATTTGTTTACCAGTGTGACAGAAGCAAACTAAATGACTCAGATGCATCTCTCTAATGCACATTACTGCACTCACGTCAATAGAACTTGTCCATAAAGTCTGGTTCAAAAGTTTCTCATTGTGTGTCTCAATTAAGCATGGGTTTTAAGAATTAAAAAACCCAACAAAGGACTGTTCCATCTATAAATGGATCTGCCAGAGAAAACTCCAGACTTACAGTGCATTTGCTACCATAAACTTTTTAAAGTTTTTCTTGAAATTTTCAACTAGCAGAGTGATGTTATGGAAGGCCTTCCTACGTTCAACTGTCATACCTATCTCAGAATAAAATGCAATGTAACTGAGAAAACTATCTTTAGACTTTCACTGAGAATAAAAAAGCATGAAAACTGGATAGAAAATTGCATGAAATGAAGATTGTTCATAACAGAATAGAGAAAGAGATTCTGCAGCAAGTTCTAGTAAAATGGACTTACTGACAGTATTGACAAAAGTAACCAGAATACAACTACATATTTAAGCATGCAGGGCTGATCAGTAGAGCATTGCTTTTGATTTGGATCAAACATCTTAGCAATAAATATGATTGGATGAAATAATAATAAAATTACAAAATAAATATTATATGAAAAACAACTTATTAATAAAGTAATATCACATGGACAAATGCAAATAAGTTGCAAATGATCAATGCATTTTAGTAGAATAGCTTGCACATATATAAATACAGATAGCTCTACACTCCAAATGCCATAGAAGGCCTTCCATGGACATTAAAACCAGGCAACTATCTTCAAAAGTGGCTACCCATTAACTGTATTCCCAGTGACATAAAACACATGTTATCATTATAGATGTTCAGTAAATGCAACACCAGTTCTTCCTGAAGTAGCTTGGGAAATTCACTGGTATTTTTAAAGGTCATATTACTGACACAGCTTTGTAGTCTTATCTCTTTGTAACTTTTTAACTTTTTAAAAATATATTAAACTCTGTCTTGCCAAGGACAGATAGCATGTTTGTAGTACAGATGAGCACAGTGTAGCTGGTCTTGACTCTAAGTCAGCTTGCTTCTTCTGAAACTGCCAATTCTTGTATTAGTAAGTAATGATGAGTTGCAAATCTTTCCTTACTGATCCAAGAGACCAAGAAAAAAATAATAATGTCTAGGTTCAAGGTAGTTACTGAGTTATATTTCTCATTTTACAGGTAAAAGTAAAAACAAAAGCAGCGCATTCTTTGTGCAATACTTGAAAGTAAAACATTCAAGCCATTTGTAACAGTCACAGCCTAGTGAAGCATAAAATGCACAAAATTAATGGGGCAAGACAGGATGCTGGTAGATAGAGAAAACACCCTTCAAAGGCCTGCTGCCTGTCATCACACCTTTCTGTAATGAGGGAAGACTGCTAAAAGCTGACTTATAGAAGCTTGGCTAAGTCATAGAAACAGGAAGACCCACTAATCACATAATGCAAAAAATCCCCAAAACCTACTTCAGTAGTAATTGGAGAGATGACTACATCTTGTTGTACCAGAGAGTGTTCTGAGAGTGAAAGCACATAGTTGAGAAAGACTAAATACAGAACAGATGAAGACATACTACTGCCTTTAGAGGTGAATGAGAAAATTAGCCTTTATGTTCAACAGACACTAGTACAGTGAATTTGCCAATACAGTTCTGGTATTAAAGAAAACTTGTGGGGCAGATAGAAAAGGCAAAGAATTTACAAAAGCCCCCAACAAATCCCTATTCAAATTAGGTGCAAAGATTAGAGTTGAAGTGATGATGAGGACAGGTACAGGGTGAAGATGAGACAACAGACAGAAAGACAATTGTACCTATTACTAGAAAAAGAACCACCTTAAGGATGAGGTCACAAAATGTGGTGAGGGAAGAAGTGCCTTAGCATCTGCAAGCCAGGCAGGAGCAGAAGATCGAAGCTGACGGCTACAGCAATGACAGACAGCACAACTACAGGTGAAGGAGGGTACCAATAACCAGAGTAGCTTACATAAAGGACTTTCTGAAAACCAGTTCTACTAACTTAATTCTAATACTGTGCTGCCTTAGGTTTAGAAATGAGCAGGAAACCCAAACAGAAAATATTTTGCAATCCAATCACAAATATTTCTACCTGAAGAATCTATCCACATGAGGTTAATTAATCTATGTAACGATTGTGGATTGGTCATTGTTGCATCTACTTTTATTTCCTGCCTCTTTTCTGTCACTTGATAAACTAATAACCTGTGAGGAATTTGGAAATTATAGAAAGGGCATTCATCACAGGCAACCTGGACCCAACACATAGAATAATTTTATTTTCTTTGACTGAATAAATGTAACACGAGTTGCTAATTCAGTAAAGCCATTTGCTGAATTTTTTGTCAAGGACTGCATGTCCTTTGGATTAGGCAGGTCGTTGGTTGTTAGGTATTTACCGACTATTCATCAATGTATGAAAGAATTAAGATCATAAAACGAAGTAATTATATCATGTCATATCATATTAGGTACTCAATTTATAAGTAGCCCTCCCTGTTTAAGTCTCCTGAAGAACTAAACGCATGATATACTGCAAGGTTGCAAGTTCTTTCTTTAAGCTGCAT
This sequence comes from Psilopsiagon aurifrons, assembly GCA_025447955.1. Taxonomy (NCBI): domain Eukaryota; kingdom Metazoa; phylum Chordata; class Aves; order Psittaciformes; family Psittacidae; genus Psilopsiagon; species Psilopsiagon aurifrons. Next base: position 27,307 of record JAOEHY010021519.1, read on the forward strand.
AGTTAAAAAAAAAACACCTGGAATGAAGCATGAGTTTTTATTAAAAAGGAGTGGAAATTTCCTTAGGTTTACATCAGACATTTAAGCCTACAGATAATATATTTGTAATTATTAAATGCATCTCCATTTTAGAAAGCTAATAAATAAAAGAAAGAATTACCTCATAACCTCTGGAACTGTTTTGTATTCCAAAATGTGGAGTACCTGGGTCTGAACACGTATTGTGAGCTGGATCTAATGTAAAATGTGAAACACAACAGATGTTATTATGGTATGGAAAGAATAAAACTTTTGGCAAAGATTAAGTCATTTCATCAATGCCTAGTGATGACAAGAACTGAAATGTTAATGGAATATGTTGTATTTCCAGTTAAATTTCCAATACAGGTCACAGTACTTTCTTTCAGTATACTGTCATTATTTTAAGGCATTTTTGCAAGTATCTTTGGCAGTGTAGCCTTTAGAGTTAGGATTACATTAATTTTTGCTAAGCTTATATTTTTAAGCTCTTTTGAATATATAGTATATCCCTCTATCCACAATGCAGATTGAACATATAGGGAAATAGTATTCTCCTCTTTCCCAAAGAAAAGCTTCAAAATTAAGTTAACCTACTATCTTGTAGCAAGTAAAATTCTTGAATTGTTGATATTTTTTTTCTGTGTCATCAAAAAAAGAAGTTTCAAATGGCTTACTACCTCAGTTGTTGCTTCAGAGTGAAAAGACAGTCTCACCACTAAAAAGGTACCGCAACAGAATATAACTGATTATCTGACAATCCATTCCATAAATGTAATTTAAGGCAGCCTGAAACTAATTTTGATTCAGCAATGTCCATAATATGGTAGTGTATTCACTTTGGGGTTGCTCAGTCATATAAGCCAGGTAGACAGCACTCTGCCTACCAATGGATCTTTCTGTTATGTGATTCCTTTCTAGGAACCAAGTCTGCACTTGTGCTCAAACTGCATTATGAAGAATGCAATTAGGGCCTGTTATATTTAAGATGTAACCATTCTTAGTTTTCTGTAGATGAAAAAATAAACTTATCACGTACAATAGTGCAATATGTCATTTCACTCTTCTACAACTTCTATTTTCAATGTTGACCATCAATACAGCATAATAATTCAACCAAACCAAACTACGTACCAAAGGCTTCAAAAACTGGGTGGTTGTTGACCTTACATGCAAAAATGAAAACTAAGCACACTCCTGAACTTCAACTGCTTTTACAGCTCAAGAACATTTTACAAATTATCATCAGCTGGATGGCATTGCTAATAAAAGACATATGAAGCTGAACTGGCTTTTCAAGATATGTCTCATCTGAAGAAACAGTGGGGGGAAAATAAAAAAGGAAAAATTTATAAAGTATTTTAAGGAAATCCTCACTATCCAGAAATGGAAAAGCTTGCTATTGCCTGATCATATAGTACTTCAAGGCATAGTTGTAGACACTGTTCAGTGACCTTAATTTTTAAATTGCTTAACAATAGTGCCTGTAAATATTTTAGATGGTCTAATATTTTACTTTTAGGATAATATAAAAATATATCTTCAGTGCAGCATTTTCTGTGTATTTCTATAGTATCCTATATAAAATGTAAACCTAAATGTCTTTATGACATTTTCAAATTAGTTCTTCACATTAGACCTGAGATTCAGCTTTTGTAAACCTTCTTGCTTCTGTTACAAAACAGAGATGAAAGATGGATCGCCCAGTTTATAAAAAAATATGGGCAGAAGGAGTTTTTAATTAATTATCAAATATTATGTTGAGTGTTAATGTCTTAAATTACAAATAGAGGCTGCTTCAAATAATCACACTTCGTAACTTTTCTCAGTGTTCCCACCCCAGCTCTTCCACAAAGCCAATATCTCAGCCAAAGCAAAATATACAAATGGGCTACAACCCAGATCTAAATGTGTTTGCTTAGAAATATCAAAGACAATTTTTCTATTATAACACCAAAATCATTATCTCTAGCAAGTCGCCTCAAGGCAAAGCAAATGCTGATGTCAGTAGTCTGCTTATGCAACACGCTAAAAGCCTATCAGTTGCACATCAGTCAATGAGAAACCGATACTACTTGCCAGTTTACCAGAATTTCAAAAGATCAGACCCTGCATGCTTCATCTTTCTGAGCTTTTAAAAACCACTTTCACAAACTCCAAAACTTTTTTATTTAGGATTGGTTCTGACAAATGCTGCCACTCTTCAGTGGCAGAATCTAGTCGTTATTCTGCCAAAGTCTCTTGTGTGTCTGAAATACTCTAAAAATACATGGAACAAATTTATGTGCTTTCATTTATTGACACTTTGCATTCCTAGCAGACAAGCAATTATGTAAATTTATGAATTACTTCGTATGTGACTGTGTTTATCACAGAATTTTTATACACAAAATAGAACATCATTTATCTAGTTCTTTTTATATTACATAGACATTTTCTATATTTGGAAAGCTAACTGCTACATTTATGCTACTGTAATGCTTTATCAAGAATATTCTCAGTAGAAACAGCAAAAGTAGTGCTAGTTATTACCAATGCATGTTGGCTGAATTCCACTCCAGGTACCATCTGCTTGACAGAATCTTCTTGAAGAGCCTATTAGAATAAAAGGGGATCTGCACTGAAAGCTAACTTCAGATCTGTAGGTGAAACTTTTTCCATTGAGATGTCCTTCTGCTGGAGTACCAGGATCACCACAAAAAACAGCTAATAAATAAAAAAAGGGGGGGGGGAGAATGTTATTAGAAATGCACATGCTTCAACTGAAGTATTGTTTTACGTGCAAGTCAGGCATACTGATGAGTGCAAATGCTATGTTCATTTATCTGCATAGGATTGCAGCTGTAGCTCAGATAAATTCTTGACAGCAATTTAAAATTAACTGATACTGTTATTATAAGCATAAAACTTAACCTGGAAAAATAGACCTTTTAATTGAGACGCGTAAATGCTGACTAGATTTGGATGATGAAGTAATTTTAAATCAGACAATGCTATATTGTAATGCTTCAAAGTGCATCCAGTTCTCACATCGGTCACTCTCAGATGAGTAGGCTGGAAATTTTTGCCTAATTAATTGAAAGGAAAAATGTTTGTCAGAGTCCTGACAAGATTTCAAGCACTGAAAATGGTGAGTTGGCAGATTTAGAAGCGGCTGAACAACAAATGCAAACAAGCTATGAGGGTATGTAGTCACATTCAGATAAGAAAAGAATAATTTAAAAAGAAGATCAAGCCTATGAGCTTTAGGATTAGGATCCTTGTTTTCGCCTGTTAATGGAAATGGGAACAGGGAAGAAAGAAAAAGTGTAAGGGAAAAATTTAATCATGCTCACCACAAGTCAAATTCAGAACATTCAGAAAGATTATCAGTAAAGCAAATGGTGATTTGTCCAATTGGGCTATAAGGGATGGAGGTGACTTTGGGGAAAGGAAGAAGGCTATAACCTTAAATGGGCACATCCACTCAATTTCATAGCAATGTCAACAACATAGTAACAACTTATCCTTTTGAAAAAAGCAGGGAGAATCTTGCAGCAATCCATGTATTACCTGATCTAGCTGGTCATTTTTATACTTCGAGAAACTTACTATAGCCTGAGACAACTGATTGTAGCTTTGGTGAAGCCCAACACAACTGTATCCTGAAAACTTACGCAAACATTGTGGGATGTCTCCCCGCCAAATTCCTCGACCCTCACAGGAGAGAATAGCTGTGTTAGATAGTTGATAGCCTTCTACACAGCTGTAACTCACACTGGCACCCCATCGATAATCAGATCCTTCCACTTTCCCATAGAGTACTGGTGGAGGTGGGCCACAGGTAATAGCTATGTCATAAAAAAGAGAAGTTAAAATTTCAAGATTTTATAGGGTCTAGGAGAATGCAACATAATATCTAGTCATATTTTTAAAACTAGAAAACAGAAAAAAAAATTCATTTGTTCAGTTCCAACAAAGCATTCCTGTGCTGACAAAGCAGACTGTAATAGACAGAAAACCAATTTAATACAAAAATATAACCGCTAAGTTCAGGAAGACCATGAGCTCTAGGTTGCTGGTAGCCAGAAGAGTATATAGCTTACCTAGCTCTGAATCTCTTCACTACATATTCATTACTGATTATTATTGACAATAGGCTACTGAGCTAAGTAATTCTTTTTTCAATAAATATGACTTCTTTAAATAAATATGTTTCTATGATTCAACAATTCTAAATACTTGTATTTTAACTAATTTTGCAGCACTTTTTAAAGTCTTTAATATGGCTTTTTTAAATTCACCTGCTCGTTTTCTAAAGTTTTCAGCACTCAATAGACACTGACTATTTCGATAGTCAGTGGCTACAACTCTTTAAAAATATTTGATGCTTTCCAGCTTCTGAAAGACTGCCCAGAATGATGAAAACTGGAATGACCAAGTTTATATTTACACATCAGGTCTTTCAACAAAAATAACAACCATAAAATCACTCAGACACTTATTTTTACAACAGGAAATGTGGTCAGTCAAATACAGATGCCAAAATTTTATTAGTAGAATAGACTTAGACATCACTTAGAGCAGTGCTAGATATGTTGGCAGTCTAGGTCTTTTACAAGCAGAAGACACCCTAGGCTATTAAATTTGCTCCCTCAGCTGCCGTAGTAGTGATAGCAATTTTCACCAGGCTGCCTTATTTGCCTTTCAGCCTCATCCCCCCTATGACCTTTATGTTGGCACTTCTAATTAGCTATTTCTGAAGCATCTTTTTGGCTATTTATTATGACTGCACTATTACAACAAGGGAATCTTTTACAGAAATCCTGGCTTCTATAATATTTTGAAAAGGATCCCTTTACAGAATTTTGGCGTTCTAATCCTAGATGAAAGATCTCCCTAAAGAAAATGGGCATTTCATTCCCAGTGTTTTAAAATGAGTATTCTGATTATCTTCATTTAAGACTGATTTTATTCTATTAGTCGTTACTGTTGCTATTCTAACTAGTATTACAGTACAGCATATGTACAAAATAAATACAAATTTTACAGAAATACTGTTTAAATGTTTTAGTACATTTGCATATTAATTGTGCCAGAGAATATTTTGGCAATTTTTGTAGAAATGAAGACACTGATCAGTGAATTTCACATATATACTATATATGTACATATATATATATACAAAACTTTAAGAATACAAAACAGTGTTTGTAAACTAAATTAGTTCAAATGCACACCTTTGCAAATTGGTTTACTCTGGTTCCAAGTGCTATCTTTTATACAACGCATAGTAGATGAACTGGCAGGCTCCATCAAGTACCCTGGGTTGCACTGATAGGTGACTGTCTTATTAAAAGTAAAATCATTTCCAAACTGAACTCCATTTGCTAGACCACCTGGATCTCCACAGCTGATCACTAGTGAGGAAAAGAAACAAAGGTAATATTTTTTCAATAAACATGGAATGAAACATTGAACTACATATAGCTGATGTCCTTTTTTACAGTGCACAAAATAAAAATTTTGATCATCATGTTTCTCACAAAATTAGACCCATAATCTTTAATTCTTAGTTAAAAATTAATTTTTTGAGGCACTGCAATAGTGTGGGCAAAATATTATGTTTTTTAAATACAGTATCTTAAGCTGGTATGCTCTACTGCAAACTGTTATGTTAGTGGTAGTTCTGGCAAGAATTTTTGTTCCTCCATAGTGGGATCTGTCACATTATGCCTAATGTTGATGGCACAATGTGATTCCAGGCTAAAGGAAACTCTGGAGGAACACCTATTCTTGGAATAATGTTATATTTCAATGTTGATATTCATGAGGTAAATAAATACAAAAAGTTGGATGCCTACGTATCCACCTTAAAAAAAGTTCTGGAAACTTCTAATATTTCTTAAAAGGGCATGTACCTTTAGATATATGAAATACTCATGTATTACAAAAGAGATGAATGAGGAAGAAATGTGCTATTTTATCTAACAAAATAATAATTTTCAGTGGGAAGGCTGGATGACTTACTACCTTAAAGCTTTAGAGGAAGAAAGTGTATTTCTGACCTGTGCAGTCTGGAGCAGTGCCAGTCCATGTCCCATTAGCAGTACAATGTCTGGTAGTTAACCCTGAAGTTTTGTAACCTTCCCAGCAGGCATAAATAACTGAGCTGGAGAATAATATTCCATCAGTGTATATTATCATACCATTGGCTGGGGTGCCAGGGTTCCCACAAGACACAGCTGTGAAGGAAAGGGTAGAAAACATCACCATTTTCATGATAGCTAACTGAAAAAAGTAAAAAAAAAACCAGTAGGTCAATAGCCCATCTTTTCAAAGAAACTCCAGCAAGCTTAGTAAGAAAAAGTTTAATACGTGTATTCTTGAATCAGTACATTTTTTCTATCTGTTAATATGATCACTTTACTTGCATTTGTTTTGCTTTGTTTCTTCTATTGCTAATTCAAATAGTTTGCACTGCCTGTTCCATTCCACCCAATACAGTCACTAGAGAGAAAAAAGCTCATTCAGGACTTTCTAACAGACATGTTTCTGTTTGTCTTTGGGCATATTTTCCTGTTTTATTCCTGTCTTCTAGCATCTCTTCTTTCAATTGTAAAAATGCATAAATAGTAGACTATGATCTTCCTGATGATTTCTGTTTTTTAATCAAGAAAAATAAATACATCCTGTATTGGCCTCCATATCTTTTCAGCATACATTAAGACAATGACTACTTTTCAGCCTTTTACACCCAAGATTTGACAGTTGTACACTTTACTTTGACTACATGTTGCTTTTCTGGGAGGGTTTAGTAATTTGGCTTTTTTTCCAGTGTACCAGCCAATCTTGAGACGTATTTGTTTGTTTTGAAATTTTCTAACAACTTTTCTGTAAAGCATCTTTATTTGATCATGCCAGTAGACAGGTCACTGGCAGAAGCGTCCATTGACAGACAGACTACTCCATAGGAATGCATTAAAATAAAACTATCATGAGATTAAGAGATTAATATGGTTAATCTAAATCAAACTCTTTCCTTCAGTCTTCCATGGAGTATGAAGTGGGTTTTAAGCCTGGAAGGATGTACCTCAGCAGTCTTTCTCACAGCTTTCAAGAGCTGGCAACTCCTTTCTACTCTTCTCACAGCACAAGTGCAGTCTCTTGTGAAGTGAAATGCTTTGTCTATTACAATGACATGATGAAATATAAGTACAATTAAACTTAATGGCTTGGAATATCGTGGTGGATTGGCCTTGGTTAACAACCAAATGCCTACTCAGCCAGTCACTCACTGCCTCCTTCTCAGCAGGGAGGTTGCGAAATCTCATGGGTTGAGATTAAGACAGGGAAAACACTTGCTAATTATCACTGAATGCAAAACAGATGATATTTGTGGACAATTCCTTTAATTCATTGCCACTTAAATTTGGATAGGGACAAAAAGACAGACATTAAAACAACACCTTTCCTCCCCCCTTTCCCAGAGCCAACTTCATTCTGTCAGATCAGGCTTCTCTACCTGCCCAAGGGTAGAAGGGGCAGAGGATGGGGAGTTACAGTCACTACACAGCAGTTTGCCTCTGCTGCTCCTTCCTCCTTAGAGAACTGGAGGAATTCCAGTTCTCACTGTACTCTGAGCTGCAAAAAAAGAAGCAGGGTCAGTGGGTCAAAACTTTTCCCCTCTACTCCACTTTTGCGAGATCTCATCTGGAGTACTGCATCCAGCTCTAGGGCCCCCAGCACAAAAAAGGCATAGACCTGCTGGAGTGGGTCCAGAGGAGGGCTACAAGAATGATCAGAGGGCTGGACTCCCCTCTGAAGAAAGGCTGAGGGAGTTGGAACTGTTCAGCCTGGAGAAGAGGTTCTGGAGAGAACTTATTGTTCTCTTGATCTTTCAGGTTGAGTTGGGCTTTAAGCAACCCTACCTACTGGAAGATGTCCCTGACCATGGCAAAGATGTTGGACTAGATTATCTTTCAAGACCCCTTCCAACCCAAAGCATTCTATTTTGCTATACTAATACAAATAAACCATGTTAAAGCCCATGTGCAGATAGTGGACAAGATTGAACACTGAGCTGCATTGAGGAAGCTTAGATGCAATGATTTATAGAATTTATGCACAGAGAACAAGTCTGCAAATACTTGACATTTGATAAAATGGTAATTTGAGAGTAGCTGCCAATAAAATAATCCTTGAAATACTTATAATACTTATTTTACCTATTAAATTTCCTCATATTTCCTTGATTCAATTTATTACATCTTCCTAAGTAAATCACAGAATCAAAGAATCACAAAATGTCTGAGATTGGAAAGGACCTCTGGAGGTAACCTGGATAAGCATGGCCACCAAGTGCTAGTTGCCCAGGAACATATTCAGATGGCTTTTGATTATCTCCAAGGATGGAGACTCCACCACCACTCTGGGCAACCTGTGCCAAGTGCTCAGTCATCCTCACTGTAAAAAAGTACTTAATGAATTTGAGACCTCCTGTGCTTATTGCCTCTTGTCCTGTCACTGGACACCACTGAAAAGAGCCTGGGGTGACATCTTCTGCACATCCTGCCTTCAGATATTCATGTATGTTGATAAGATATCCCCTGAGTCTTGTCTTCCTCAGGCCCAACAGTCTCTTTCAGCCTTTCTTCACAGGACAGATGTTTTAGTTCCTTCTTCATCTTAATGGCCCTTTGCTGAATTGTCTCCAGTAAGTCCACGTCTCTCTAGTGAGACAGCTCTAGTGAGGCAGCAAAAACTGGATGCAGCACTCCAGCTGCTGCCTCACCAGTGCTGAGTAGAGGGGAAGGATCACTTCCCTCCTAAGGCAGCATGGGATGCCATTAACCTGCACTGTAGCAAGGGCACTTTTCTGAATTTTTTGTTCAGTTTGTTGTCCTCCAGGAATCCCAACTGGATGACCCCAGCATACTAGTTAGAATGTAATAATGTAGAATGTTATAATGTAACGGTTATAGATTATAGGATTCATTAAAATGAACACAATTTGCCAATTAAAAATTACTCAGAGTATTACTGGTATTTGGAGTAATACCTAATTGTCTTTTTTTTTTATTCGTATTCACTTTTTGGGTGTAAAAATTTCAAATACAAAAGAGAAAAATTAAGTAGCTTGGAAATTGAATTTACAGGGTTGGAAAGGTGTTCTTCACCTAATCTTATACTTATTTATAATAAACAGGAGACAACTGAAGGTGAAGAGAAAAATTGAAAGAAAGGTGGGGTTTTTTTGAGTTGGTATTTTGGTTTGGTTTTTTTCTGTCTGAAAACAGACAGTTGAAGCAAAAAGAGAAACAATGGAAAAACAGCAGCATCAAACACCTCTATTTGCCACTGAGTGCTGCTGTCCTACTATTCTCAATGTCTTCATGCAAGGGAAGAAGAAAGGATATTGAAAAACTTCAATTTCCTGCTGAAAATACTGATCCTATGCCCACTGACATTTTCATACATTGATGGTAATATCTACATTGATAGAAGATTAGTTTGTGCTGAAGAATACTGCAAAAGAACGATTATTAGATAAGGATACTGTGATAAAACTCCTAGGTAAAAAAAGTATAATGAACAAAACCATTTTTCCTAACTTCCATTTTTATAATTCAGCATAGCAGACAACAGATACTACAGAATCCGTCAACTACAAAGTAGCTTTTCAAATATCTTGGAAAACAAGAATTAATTTGAAAACTGAATTTAAAGTCTTCCAGTATGGCTTTCTAATTCTGACAGTGCATAAAAAGCATAGAAATTATTAATTATTTTTAATCTCATTCTAAAATGTGATTTCTGGCAACTTTCTCAGTCACATTTTATTTGAAAGAGGTAGTATACAGTATATCTCATAAAAAATAGTCTAACTTATGCGGAAACATATATTAATTTACACTTAGTTAAAAATGCAACATTATTTTGTGATCTGTTCATGCATAGACATTACATAGAAAGAGAAGATGAAAATATTTCATTGTTAGAAGATGGATGACAGCTTCATTTATCACTCAATTTTCGTATCTTCAATCAGATGCATTTGTTCAATTTTACATTTTACTTATGTTTGTATTCTCTACAGGCTCAGTATTTGTTTAAGTAGAATTATTTTCTTACAGCCTTCTCTTAAACATATATTCCAAAACTTTGTAAGTTTGGATGCAGGTTTTCAAGCAAGAAATGAACTGCTTAATATCAAGTTTCTGCAGAGCAATTTGAAAGCACATTTCTGGCATAGAGATACTTTTTAATTACAGAATAGAATGCCATTAATAAAAGCCATTCAATGATGTCATAAATGCCAATGGTATCAATACCTACCTTCACACACAGGCTGTACACCGGACCAGGAACTGTTAAGCAGGCATGTTCGTTCTGCGGATCCCCTCAGCTGATAACCCATTTCACACGAGAAACGGAGCAGACTTTTTATTTTGAACTCATCCCCAAGTCTTGACCCATGAGCTGGTACTCCTGGATCACCACAATAGCCAGGATTATTTCCTATGAGACACAACAGAACAAAATCATTGGAAGAGATGCTATAAGCAGATGCAGCAGTAGTGAAAATACTCTCTTGCAAATAGTACTATTAACAGCATTGGTTTTGTTATAGTTGATCACTTTTCTTCCTCTGTGAGGGTGGAAAACCAAAGCCAAAGATGAAAATGACATGCCTTTTTAACCTTATCTTGGACCTACATAGACCTAAGCATAAAACATGATATAAATAAAATATAGAAGTTGCAAACACAGGAAAAACCTCTGTCATTCATCGGCAGTTCAACAAATGTGTTGTCTTTTTGATATAACACTTTCTACACTATACTATTCAACAGAGATAGATTTTTCATTTTCCCGAGGAATCTCCTTGCTCTCAAGATGGTGTCACATCATGTTCAAACTTAAGAAATTCAATTCTGCATCATCAACAATGTTGCAGTTACACTAGATATATATTCCTCATCATAGCAGATGACTACTCTGATCTTTAATGATTTAAGAATCTATTAGTCTATAAAAATACTATCATATTTGTGACTGATGTATGAAAAGTCTAAATTATTAGCAATTAAAATCTCTTTCCACCAGCATGAGAATTTATCTTGTGGTGGGATATGGTGGGTATCAGCAATAGAAGGCTCTGACCTTAAAATTTTAAAGTGTTGGTGCAATCTCAGATTTGGCATTTTATACAGGATAAAAAGGTGAAAGTGACAAATGTGGGTTCCAGATAAGCAAAAGGCCAATTTTGTGTGGGAAAAAAAAAAAATTCTTATTAGGAAATTTTCAGCAGTAAGTAAGTGTTCCCTTACAAATCTTATTAATACACTGTGGATGTCATTAGTAGCAATCCTGCCTCAGCTCTTCACTTCAACAAAACTATGTAATGTTTTATGGCTTCTTCTGAATTTCCATAGTTAGCCTAGGGGAGAATAAACTGTTCTGGTACTTCCTGACAGCACCAAGAATATTGCAGAGGTTTCTAGTATTTGCACATTGTGGCACTAATAAAGAATATTGTGTTTAAAGAGTTACATAAGAGTTACTGTAAGTTACAAGAAGAATATAACGTATGAAGCTTACATCTATGACTTTTGTTGTGTTTTTTTTTTTTAATCCTATTTCACAACCTTTGTTTACACAAAACAGTGTTCATAAAAATAAAATTTAATACACACATCCTCTTTAAGCACAACTCTACCATGTTGGAAATAGTATTTTGTGGCTTCCGCATACTGTGGTACACAGTATACTGTGATATAGAGCATACTGTATCTAGACATACAGATATCTGCCTGCAGTTAAAAACTGCTTGAGAATAATCTTATTCATGTAATTACAAGACAACGTTCAGATGATGCTTGTTACAAGTACCTGAACAGTGAGGGAGAGTCCCACTCCAGTGGCTGTCTTCTTGGCACTCCCTAGTAGAATTTCCTATGAGCCTTCGACCCGCTGTGCAAGAATAGTGAATTACAGAGCCATATGTAAATTCGTCTCCTGAAAGAACTGCGTTGGCAGGTACCCCAGGATGTCCACAAGAAATGGCTAACAGAGGAAAGAGCACAATATTATATGATGCTTTCATAGCACAGAAAAATATTATTATAAACTTTAAATATGAGACTGTTTCCACAAAACATAAACTTCTGTCTGTATTTCAACTCCTTCATATCTTCAGTTTTGCTCTTGCTGCAGATGATTTACTGGTCATTTGCTAGATTAAACATAAACATGTGAAACTAGCCCATGCAGTTTAGCCTTTCCATGAAAATATATAGAGCTCTCTTTCGTCATTAATTTTTTGTTCACTGTCCTTCCCTACAAATAATACACACTATTTCTGTTAAGGTTGGGAAAGGAGAAACCCAACAAGGTTAATGTTGCATTTTGTTTATATATTACAGATATGATAATGGTAAGTAGCCTTATAATACCTGTAAAATAACTAGATGCAGTTTAGTCAGTATAGAGAAACAAAACCCCTTAACCTGCCATCATAGCAATATGTGGTACTACAGTGTGCAAGAAGAAAAGGGATTACTGAAAATTTTTGTAAATTATTAGCTATATTTATACTGAAGTTAATGCATGTATTTTCTCTGAGAAAAAAATCAGAAAAACACTTTCAGAACAGTATAACTTGCAAGCAAGTAGTTCAGGTGTTACATAAGGAAATACTTGCCATCTTAAGGTAAATTAGGAATCAAATCCTGAATTCTTTTTGTGTAAAACTTAAGTCATCCAGTAAAGAGAGACAAAACCCAAAGAAAATAAATTTTACATAACTCTTTTTTACTCTTGATCTAGAATTGTTCATGGTAAACATTCTGTCCACTTTGGGTACTAAATTTATCTCACCTACCTCTCCAAGCACTTTATTCTATCACCAAAAGCAATCTCAAGCTTAAAAAATTAAGAGGAAAAGTCCCTCACTTGATAAGACCCTGATTGACTTTGACCTCTCAATAGATAAATAGATATTTCTCATAGAAAGAGCTCTATTTGCTCCTTCTTCTAAATTTGCATTTCCTGAGCAAAGTAAAACTGAGTTTTCTCTGGGGAAAGAATTTTGAATTTGTCTTCATAATATTTAAGATTCAGACAGTGACTAAGATCATCAGCAGAAATTTATCAGCAGCTAATCCAGGAGATGACTGAGGATTTTAAGCACCTCCCAGACTCATTTGAAAGTTCCCATGGCCTCAACAATCATTACCAGAGCAAGGTCAGTAACTGCTATTCTAAAGGGGATTTCCAATTATGAATTTCCTCAAGCTCTGCCTAAAATTAGAAATCCATGTAAATGCTATCAAACTTCTGAAATACTTCATGTGGAAAGATGGGTAGCTATTCTAGGTGATTTAGATACCTCATCCTCTTCTGCCCCTTGAATAAGGAGTGTCCCTTCACACTGAGACCCCAGTCCTGAAAGTAGGAAAGGATCACTGACAGAACTGGGCCACAGACATGATGGTTTTTCTAAGATACAGAAATTGAGGCACATGCTTGCATCAGTAAAGTATTTTTACCAAATGAACAATTCTATGAAAAAGAATCAAAATTCTGCAAAGCAAAAAATTAAAAAAAATCTGATATATTTGGAAATGAAAGTTTACTTTCATTTATTATAATTCCTATAATAGCACCATAATGCAGAAATCTAATCTCAAAAAATTAAGAGTGATCAGAGAATTAAAACAGCTCAGTGAAAAAATGAAAGTCAGCCAAACTGACTTTGTAACTTTCTTGAGATCTGAAGCTCACTGAATTGATTATAGGGAATACTAGATTTCCTCTGTCTCTGAGGAAAAAATGATGGAGGAAGTATGATGCTTTGAAAAGACCCTCTTGAGTAAAATCTTCCCACACAACATTTCATAGATTTATTCTCACATACATGCTTCAGTACCACTTTAAAAAGAAAAAATTAAAACAACTACTCTGAGAGAGGCATTAGTGGTCTTAGGCTATCAATGTGAATGGTAACATATAAACAATAATTTTAGATTCACCTACCTGTTTTCAGATAACTAACAACACACCAAAAGGAGAAATTAACCTTTCTGGCATTTGAAATAATATCTCTATAGTTCCCTCTTATCCCATTTTTAATATTAAATTGTGCGACATCTTGACATCTTTTCTTAATTTTACTTACTGAACTGTACAATTTAAAATGTGCTGATCCTGAAGTCCAATTTTGTTCCCCTATACATAGCTACACATTTTTATTTATTATTTTTTTAATCTATCATGACTAAAATTCATGCACCACTCTTTAGTGTTAATCCAGGTGAATGAATACTTACACAAACACTTTGGTAGTGATCTATCCCATAAGCCATTAGCTTTACAAGTCAAAGCAGATGAGCCCAACAGATAAAAGCCCTTTTTGCAATGGTACGCCACACTTGTTCCATATTTGAAACTTTCAGGATAATTCTGCTGTCCGTGCCGAATTGCATTTTCCACAAAGCCAGGATCAGAACAGTTCACCACTGTAAGACAGAGTGTTTATCACTGATGAATAATAGTCGTGTTATAAACTCTAACTGCGTTTTTTTTATTACTTCACTAGCAGCTCATGACTGTGGTTGATTTGATATTCTCTGTGGGTTTTATTTCATTTAAATATTGACATGTTGACTCCTAAGTATGTCTCTAGATATTTCTGCTTTGAAAGTAATATTATATTTTTACTCCAGTTTTTGTAAAAGTCTCGGACATACAAGTGGTTTGATAATGAAAGAGGAATTGAAGGAATTTTTTATCATTCTCTTGGCAGGCTCACTTTGGTCTTCTATTTTATTTCTTTGTGAAAGAAACCAAATTAAAATCAAACCTGTAAATGGTTACAATAACACTTCAAAATTTCCTTTTTTAATTTTCTGTAATGAGAAAAACTGCTTTCAACATTTACAAGAACATTTTCCGCTATTAATGTGCAGAATAGAAAAAGGAAGCTGGTAAAAAAAAAAACCAACAAATATTTTAATCCAAAGACCTTAAAAAAAAAAAAAGCATTTTGTCATGGCTGTTTTATTTTTACATAAAGTATATCTGCACTTCCCAATCCTTTGGCTTATATCCTGCAGTGAATATGATGGTTTGTTGGCAGAAGATTATGGGGAGACACTGAGCTCTCCATTGCAAACTCTTAATTTAATTATCTAACAATCCAAAAGCTATCTGAAAAGTTACAAATGCCTCCTCCACACCTCCCCTATCTTCACTCTAAACATGATGGTATAAAAAAATACTTAGAATATTATTAGTATTATAAATTACAGCTCATCAAACAACGGCAAGAATCAACATTCTAAGTATATCATCTAGTTCAAATGAATCTTCATGGAAAAGAAACCAGTGAAGAACATCAGATAGCATTACCATTTTAAACATAAGACATTTGGAGACACTAACACAATTTTTTTCACTCAAAAGGCTTTTTATCACATATATAATTTAAAATTACTGATCAGCTACACTAGAACAAGCCAGCTTTTGCAAATGTTTATTTATTGAAAGAATATTTCATTCAATAAGTATATTAAAGAAATACTAACATCTTAAAATTTAATTTTGTGAGAAAACCAGTAAAAGCTGTTTTGGTTTTTCTCTTTTAAAGACACAATCTTAAAAGTATTAAACATTCATTATTTCATTCTTGCATTGGATTCTAGATCAGCATATACCTATGTCTAAAGAACATCCCATATGAATTCAATTTTTTCCTTCATAGCAATTATTTTACAAGTAGTATTTGGGCCTGGGAGGAGAACACTCTTTGACATGAAGTAAACCTATCTGCTATCCACCGATTGCTACTGAAAACACTGAAGATAAAATTACACAGAAAAGCAAAGTACATTTAAAAATATTACAATATATACAATAAAAGTATTACAATAACGTACATAAAGCATTAGTAAGGCATTATCTGGATTGATGAAGAGACACAATGGAAGAGGCCTACTTTTTATTTTTCTGAGAGTAATAAAGTTTTTCTGTTTTACTGTGAATCCTACAAAATAATTCATCAGAAAGTTACATTTACCTTACACTGAAACAGTTTAGTTTATACATCATTTCCCTACCATTTAATTAAACTTATTGTTATAACCTATAGATATTATGCACAAATCAGACACGTGTAGGTTAAATAAACAAATGTTTACCCTGGAATTTCACTGATGGAAGCAAATAGCTTTTTAACTCCTGACTTTTTTTATGTCCTATAGAAGAGGAAAAATTGCAAATCCTAAAATCTCACCGCTCTTTGGAAATTGTTAAAGATTTGGATAAAGTTGTGTCGCTGCACTTGCTTCAAACAACTTCGAAAATTCCTGCTTCTGGGGATATATATTTAAGAGTACTATTGGGAGAAAATGCTTTATTCTTTTTATATTATAAATTCTTTCTCACTGCTTTTTTCCATTATTACTAAGTACTGCCAACTGAGTTTAATTATTTCACTGGCAGTGTAAGTATCACTGCACAACAGGGACACAAGTGAAAGTCTGTAAACAGGCCACTGACACGAAGTCCTACCAAAGTATTAAGTTGAATCTGAATGAGCTCATACGTTTGTATTCACAGTGCAATTCTGTGTTACAGAAACTAGCACAGCTCCCAGAAGAAATGCACACTGCATCTCAATTAAACCTGTTTCTTAGGCAATTAGAAGTGGTGTAGTGCTGTGTAGATGCTGCTGTAGAGCTCTTGCTTTTGGAACTAGCCTTCATCTTCTGCACAGTTATAAGTTGCCGTGTAGGAACATATAATTAAACACAGTTTCTCTACATATGTATATGCTTTCCTAAACATTAGAAGCTATGCCTGCATCAACATGAAGCAGAGTATCAATACTTGTTCTCTGGCATGAAGTCATTTTGCTATTGTACTCCACTACCCTCCCAACTAGGGTAAGTTTCTCAGAACTGCTTCTCAGGAATTGTCCTGCTTCCTATGCTAACCCCTGAACTCTTCAAACAATTCCTGTGGATGTGCTCCTTGGGTCAAATGAGAAAGTTATTGGAGAGTAGAGGCAAACAAGTACCCATGCATAGGCACAGTTCAGTTTGAATAAATAGAGACATTTAATTTCAAATGCAGAAGTGAATATTTGACAATCTATTTAGCTAAAATTGCTACTATATGGTATTGCAGTTTTGATCCCCAACTTCTCAACACAGTAATGAGGTTGTATGGATTATCTGTACGGGTACAGAATTGAACTCAGGTTTTCTGAGACCTATGCCAGTGCTCTAATCATTACATCATTTTTCAATGAAACTTTGTACCAAAAAGCAACTAGAACAAAATAAGGCTTTTCCATTCTACTGATATCTACTTATTTTAGGAAGCATCTTGATTACCAGCAAGAGCAGCTCTTTATTTAAATGGTCTTTGCAGATAAAAAGGTATGGAAGTTAATTATCTTTTATTACTGTAAAAATCTTTTGGAATAAACTTTCAAAAAACTTTAATAATTTAAAAATTAATTAATATCAATTTAAAAATATATTTTAAACTTTTCTGTATTAGAAATTTTATGCCGGTGCAACTAGGGCTCATTGCAGTATTTATGCAGATCCACAGGAACTGTTTAGTAGCATGTTTAGTAGCCTGCATTTAGTATTATACACATTTGTTTTAACTCAGTATAGAGCATTAGGAATTGGTTACATGCAGCTTAAACAGTACATATACTATTACAGTGAGATGTCATTAATGAAAACACAAAGATAGCGGAAATTTACATGTGAACACATATTACTGGACATTTTTTTCCAAGGTATAGGACAAGATTCATATTGTTTGTTTACTTAACTTAGTTTCTTGTGAATTCTGATCAAAATTCTTTTGCAAGAATCCTCCTCCCTACAATGTATATTTTTAGTTTATATTTCTGGTGGGATTTTTAGGTGTTGATTTTGTTGTTCATTTGTTTTTTGGTTTTGGTGGTTGTGTTTTTGTTTGGTTGATTTTTTTGTCTCAGAACAAAGTTTCTTGCTCTTTTACTTCCTTTCTCAGACCCTAGATGTTAAATACAAACAGGTTACACTCATAATGCCATGGCTAACATAATGATTGTTCAGAATCAGTGAAAATAAAAATTACAATAGTGCTTATAAAGGCATTAAAATTAAAAAAGTTCCACATTAATTTTAATCATAACTTCATTCATTTTCAATCACTTTGCTCCGACATGAATGCTAGCACAGAAACAAAGACGTGAGAATACTTGAAGATTGAAAATGGTATATTTGAGGAAGACTGATATAATTAATTCCTGTAATGACATGAAGTATTTTCAAAATTTTTCATCCTTAAGCTTTTGCATTGAAAGCCACAGGAAAGCAAAGGTGGCATTGGTGTTTGCCCTTTGTTTAACTATTTCTTGTAATAAGTGCTTGAAAACAGAATTGTCTGAATAGCAGTATTTCCAGCTTTTCTCCCCTGATTTGATTTTATTCAGGTAAGCAAAAGAAAACAACATTAAAGCCATTAATTAGGGCTCATTAATTAACGGGCTATCAGTTATGTGGAAATGTCATTTGGGAGTTGTGAGAACACCAGAACACAGGAAAGTACTATTTCTTTAACCACGATAGTGCATGCTTATTGTCTTTCTAGATCAAAGTATAAACTGCTTTATTTAAACAGTGAAATGCTGTACAGACAAAAATCTTTAAACATAAATATAGTAAAATAAACAGTGAAATTACATTTTTGAATTTATTCAAAAGAACAAAAATGTTTGTTCCATGGCAATTTCGTGAAAATCATTATTATTGGATTAAAGTATACACTGGCTTAGTTGAAATAGAACATTGAAACTAACTGGACAAATTCTTCCAATTTTAATACTGGAATACTCTGTTAAAATAGAAGAAAAAACCTGAAAAATATTGGAGATTCATTATTGAAGCTTTTGCACATGCATGAATAAAATTTTCAAAAATTCTCCCATCCCATGGATTACTCAAGCCTTTCTCTAGGTTTAACTTTTAAGAAACACAACAGTATTCACAACAGCTGTCCCTTTTATTTGTGTAGTTGTGGTTATTAAAATAACATAAAATAAAATATAACTGCTTAAAAGTAAAACATTGGTTTAATGGGTAAGCATGCCAAGTTAGCTTCTGAAAAGCTATTAGAACTTAAGAAAAAGATGTTTTTTCATGAAGATATGCTGCCCTAAAGTTACCCAAAAGCAATTCTAACTGAACTATCTTTGAAACACACCAGGAATAGAAAAACTTAATTCTTTATGCAGACCAGAAATATAGAATGTTCAAGGAATACAATACAGAACCAAAGTATCAAATTGTCTGTGTGATACAATGTTTTCTTTCTTGTACCAGTAATATCTGTTTAGCCAACACAGTGATGAATAAAATACAGGATAATCACTCAGTGCATAACTTAAGCATGTAGTCTCCACAACAAAGTTCTTGCTTCATATGTGAAGTCTAATCAAATGATTATGCAAGAGAATGATATCCATCAAGCTAAAAAGTAAAAAAGATTATGCCTACAGTGCAATTTAACATCAGCTATAGATTTCGAAGTATACAAATATATATACACGTGCGCTGTTGTTAAAGAGGGCTGCAGTGAGGATTACTTTAGAAAAGAAATTGAGTTGGCCAGCATACAGAACTAAGGCAGTAGTTTCCCTGATTGTCTTTCACCCTGGGGACTCAGTTGTAAATCACAGTGGGAGTAGACAGAGATTGCTTTCTCTCAATGACAGCTGTCAAGCGTTACATGGGAAATGAATTCTGGCACTCTCAATTTAGTCTGCTGAGAAAAGCAGGAGAATCCTTCAAGTTTGCCCTGATGACTTTGGAACCTCATACTGAGTAGATTCAAACACTTGAGGACAAAGAAGTGAAAAGACCATGTCAGAGTCCTTGAGGCAGTTTTCTGTTAAAAAATTGAATGATCACCAAAAAGTACATAATTCACAGTATTTCATCTGATCAACAGTGGTTTTAAACTTTTTTTATTTATTTTTATTCACTCTGACTTCATCACAAATTCTAAGAAACACTATAAAAAAAGCACTGCTTGTGAAAGCACAATTACAAAATTGTCTACGGAATTTTAGCAAAGTTCAGTGCAAATCAACAATGTACAACAAGAACTTCTTAGGGAAGAAAAGCAAAAGAACCCACAATAAACAAAAAAAACCTCTTCAACTTACAGCTTCACTTTGTTAAAGTCTCAAACACCTGGGAGTCTAATATTTTAAGTTGTTATTTTTTTAATGGGGGTCACTGAAGAGTGATTTCATTGTAATTCTGCCATGTAAATAATAAACCTTCAATATTTATTTAGGAAGCAGACTGTTTCATGTTTTTACAAATATTATTAAAATCTATCCAAAATCTACGGTCCTGAAATCATTTCTGATGACGAAGGAAATTTTCACTGTAGTTTATGCCATATAAGTGTTGCTGATCATAGTGCAAATTAACACTAATAATGTGCAAAATAATATTGTGGTATAAACAAGACCTTAATAAATTACTAGATTCAATGAAGAATATAGCTCATATTTATTTGCTTGTGAGATGACAAACTAAAACACGTATCACTCTTGTGTTCCAAAATATTTGCCATTATTATAACCATGCCAAATACTCTCTCTCTGTGACAAAAAAAATGAAGTCATGCAGTCTTTCTTATGTTTTCTATTGGAAAATTTCTGTCAGAGTGCTCTGATAAGTAATTAGGCAGCTCAATCCTAAAATAAAAATGCAGTAACAAATATGATGAAAGAAGTTCATGAACTTGCAGTTATTTTTTTAATCTTTGAATTGTGTTGGTCCAACTTAACTTTATAAATGAACACTGTTCTTTGGAATCCAAGATTAACTGATTTTAAAAGCATGCAATTGTCTCTTGGATGCACACGATAGCTCTTCTTTCTATTCCATCTCCAGCATGAACACAGGCGTCACACTAGCTGGTAGATATATGTCATTATCTGTCATTTGTGGGCATCTATGTGCAAATAGTATCAAAACATTAACTTTTGTCATAGTACTACAAATTCTGAGGTCGTATCTTCAATTCTTTCTCTTTAGAGCCTTGTTGATCAGAATATTGTTTTTCACATGGGACTGGAAGTCTATTCAGTGGCCCCAGTAGATGCTACTACTACCTTTTGAAATGACTTTGACAAATCTCTAGGCAGATGCCACTCCAGAGAGGTGCCAGAATAATTGTAAGTCCTGTGTCATCTCCCAGTGCCAGGTATTTATCTCAGATACTGTATGACATCTCTCAGAGCACTTCACCTTTTTATTTAACAAACTGAACTCAAGCTCTAATAAGTCTTCTGAAGGACATCAACATGAATTGATTAGGCATACCTAATATTCAAAGTATGCAAAAGTCTTCACAAAGCCTCTGACTCTGAGAAAACAAAATGGAACAAACTCCAATTTTCTCAGCTTATATGATGGAAAACTACTTAAAGTTGCTTTATCTTTGGATGAGAAGTGGCCATTAATTTCAATCTCGCCCTTTCTTCTATCAGCTGCCATCAGAAAGGTTATTTTTCTTGTCAATGAAGGAATGGAACATATTACCACTGGTTCAAACAATATACCCTCTAATGAAAGCATGACAAAATTTACAGTTCCTTGAGGTATCAGATTCTTGATAAGACAAAACAGGCTAATTGAGCTTTTCAAGAATCTACCAGTAATGAGAAAGAAAAATCTTTCAAATCAGAAATTCAGTACAAAACCAGGAGAAATGAGCAATTGAGACCAGACTTCTTGCTAACAAATAGCCTGGACTTACTGGTACAGACTGCAGTATGTGACCTAGTTCAAGCCCCTGCAACTTTGCCAAACAGATCTTCCCAGTAAAATATTTCTGGTTTTAAGAGACATGTTTTTAATGGAAGAAAAGCTCTTAAATGTCATGTATAAGCAGATATAATGGACTTTGAAGGGAACTGTAGCAAAGTATATACACTTTTCCTGATATAGATTATGAATCTGACACTGCCTTATGAACTGACAAGTAATAGTACATTTTATCCAATGCGAAAACAAAGAATTCAGGGCAACAAAATCTCCATTTGCAAACACCTGCATTCTAGAAGATGTGGTTAAGTGTGGCATTTAATATAGAAGTTCTTACTTCATGCATAATGTATGGAAAAATGACCTGCAGTGCAATCAGGAGTGCAGAGCCATTACGATACCATCTGATTCTGTTCTCATCTTGGTGGCTAAGAGTTATTATAAAAAGTAGAAAGTGCAGAGACTTGGCTTTCTGTGCTTCCATAGATAAAATGGAAAGCTGTTCCAAACTTCTAAAGGAAAAAATATTGCACACTGAATGTACTTAGTTTAGGATTTGATATTTTCATAGATAGATCTGGGGTAGAACATTCAGGCTGCACCAAGTCCTACACAGGCAAGTTTGCTGAAGAGAACAAAGATTTGGCTATCAGAAATTTTCCAGTGCCACTTGATTCCAGTTTAAAGGCTAGTAAACTGAACATGCCACAAGCTCTTTATCAAAAAGTAAAGGCAAAGATAGAATCCATGTGGAGAGCAAAATGTCCCATCTCACCAATTATGTTTTAAAAGTCATACTTCAGTGATCTCAACATTCCAGAAAAAACTATTACAAATCTTCAAATTTATATATGCAAACACAAAGGAAACGTCAAAACCAGCCTTTTTTTTTTTTTTTTTTACTTGTGAAAGAAACAGTGGGAATGTGAGTTTTTCAAAGATGTAGGTGTTTTAATGATTATATTACCTCAGAAGACAGCTCCAAAATCCAATATATATAACAAAAGTGTTCATTTTAAGGGATTAAAGCTTTTATTTGCTGTGTCAGAACAGATGAAATAATTATTATCAGAATAATGTCATTCTGGAGTAGGGGGGAAATACCACTGTAAAGCAGTTCGGTGCTTTGAATGCATTTACCATATGCAAACACATTCAAATGCTTCTCTTCATATGAGCTTTTTATCATATGATTCTAGGGTAGCACATATGATCTTCTGTGTGCACCACTTCTTTGACAGGCAAAAAGCCTCATATAATTTCTTTGTTAAATTTCCTGAGAGTTAACTTATTCATTAATCTACTACCGACACAACAGATAAAATCAATGTATCATTGCAAAAGAGTGCCTGACAACTTCCCAGCTTTATTGTCTAAAAATACCAAGATTTTCCATGCATAGATAATAGCTCAGTTGCAAAATAAAATAATAAAATGAAATAATGTCCTGCAATAGCTTTGAGCAGTAATCTATATTTTGTAGCAACTGCACATAGAATCCCAGTGGAGTCAAGTTCATCGCTGACTCAAGTGAACTCTACCGCGGTTTGACAGAAAGGTCATATGTAAATCTTTGCTGAATTTAATGATACTGTTTTTTCAGGACTATTAATGCCTTTCCAGCAGTATATAAGGAAGATTCACTTTCTTTGTACATAAATTCATAATTCCTCACTAACAATGAACTTTAATACAATTTTTTTTTCACCCATTAGATAAAAGGCAATTTTAGAATAAAAGGCATATGACGGAAGAAGTGCTATTACTTGCTCTATGTAGGTTCTAATCAACTAATTAAATTTGATATAAGCCATTTAGTTGGTAGAATTTTGATTTTTTATTTTTTAATCGTGGATGTAAAACTAGAATTTCAGCATGATTTCATCACTGAAATGCATTTTAATATTTCTTAAATCTAATCATCAAGGACTCTTATTTCATATAAATAATTCAAGATTTATTTTATTTAAGTCTTTTCAGCAAGAAGAATCTCTAGGCATTTTGAACTATGCAGATTCGTCCTTTAATCCAAACTATATCATGTTATATATAAAAAGCATAATTATAATAAAAATGTTACAACAGTTTTCACAGCCTAAGGTCCAAAAGGACTGTATTTATTGAATTAAAAATATTAAATGTCATACCAAATTCTGCTCTCACTGAAATTATATAGATGTAATTATGCTACGAGATTACGGGGAGGCAGTTTACAATAGAAAAGACTCCTTTACCCAGATATACAGGTAGGATTCAACCGGATAGATGCATGCAGAAAAGTGTTCTGTGGGAGCACTCCATGACTAGTAAAGTACTGAATGCCAAATTTGACATTATTTTCAGAAAACCAACCTCTCTAAAAAAGATTTCACATCATAAGTTGGCCTGGATCAAATTCAAATTTGTACAATGAAATGAAAAATGAAAGGGAAAATAGACAGCAGATGAAACAGAAACGTTGGAACAACCACGAGGGTCCTAATAATTTTGGGTTTTTAAATCTTCACAGTCTTTGCATTATTTTTACTTTTTTCTCTCTTTCACTGTCACTTGTTTTCCTTTTAATAAATGTACTTAAGTTCAGTATAAATCACTGAGTAAATCAGCTTATAAATGGCATTGAATTTAAGTAAAACTATGCAATCTCTGCTCATGACAGTCAAATAGAGCAGATCCAGATTGCACTTGCAAGATCTTCGAAAAACTATAAGATATGCGAAAAAAGTGGGTATTTTTGACAAATAAACATCACTTCGATGCTTCACAAATGAGACAGAGGAGTTTGTTCATTAAACTCTAGCAAAACAAAATGGTATAAAAGGGGGGGAAAAAGTACATGAGCCTAAAGAGGAAGAGTTTGCTAACTCCCATTTCTCCATTCCAATAATTATATTGCTATGCTTGTTAGCTCACTTGAATAACTTTGGATGGTAGTGACTGAGGGAATTGCCATTTCTCTATTGCTTTAATGAGAATGAAAGATCTAATTCCACACACACTGAGCTTGAAATTACATCAGCTATCTCTGAAAAGATGTGATGAGCTAAAAAGACATCACCAAAGATAATTACTATTCTTAGGAACAATCACTGTAATGCAATATGATTCTTAATAAACCAACAGGTGGAGATAATGAAGCCACCAATATCTTAAGTAAACTTTTTTTACATGATCTTCAGTCCCAGTGTTGGTATTCATAGCACAACTTTGCTGACCGCAATTTACTCAGGAACATGAAAGACAAGTTACAAAGCATGAAAAGCATATTACTTACATTGATTAAATTTTTAAGTGATCATTTTTCCAGTGAAAGAAAATACTCAAGAAACACTTATTAGCATTGTATTTCTGGACACATTATTTTTTCTGCTTTAGGATTAATCCTTTTTCCAGCAAGCAGTCTAACTTGGACCTCTCTAATCAGGGAGCACAACAGATTGCCAGACTTGTATTCTGAATAATTAGGTCCTTTACAGTACATTTCTTTCTGAAGCCTTCAGAAAAAGGCATATACAGTATCTCAAAAACTTTTTCCCAGGCTTTTGAGATCTTTCACTAGATGTCACATGATTCACCTCATGTCCTGCTTTTCACCTCTCTGACAATTTTCATCTGTGTTAAAGCCAGAAGATATTCAATCTGCCTCAGTGATTCAGAAGACAATATTTCAAAGTATCATAAAATAACATAACACACAAAAAATGACTAATATGAACTGATTTTAGTGGTGTGATAAAGATACAGGTGTAACTGAACAAAGAATTTATATTAGCTCTGTATTCTGCAACAATAGCCGTAGGTTGAGGGAAATAAGTAAGAACAGCAGCCATGAATGGAAATAGAAACAACAGGGTAACTTCAGAGACTTGTTTCCCTTTGATCTTAATTACACTGCATTTTTAACTATTTATTTTTGTCCTTCCCTAATATCTACTTCAGAACGTGAACCCTTGCTTTATTTGCATCTCTCAAACATCTACATCTTACTCAGAAGAGACTAGCAATCAAGTTCAGTTATGCCTTTGCAAAAAAGCAATTGGAATTCAATCCTACTTTACCAGTTTCTTCTGGAGATAGAAAAGTGAAGCTTCATTTGTAGAAAAGTTATTAAAATCCCTCAGGCACTGCTAGCAAATAGAGAGGAATTAATAGTGTCTTGATGCATGAATATTCATATTCAGTTTTAATTGGAGTAATAGACCACCTATGGAAAATGTACTTTAGGGCACCTAATTCAAGCTAGATATCCAACTGTGATTTATTATTGCAATATAACTTTTTGTGATGTAAACTACACTTTACACATCAGATTTATAGACAGAAATGACATGCTAGGGATTGAAGTTTGAGAACTTTGAGGTAAAATACTGAAAAGCTTAGGCTTCCTCAATACTCAGCCTTCAGTCCATTTTCCAATATAGAAATGCAAAAACTCAAGTAAAGGTGGCAATAAGTACCTAAAGGTCAGCTTTTTGAATTATATCCCAATATTTTGAAGGCACAGTGAAGGATCATGCCTGAAATAAGTCATTAGCGAGCAGAGAATATATGAGGTTTCTTACCTCGGCAGCTGGGTAAAGGGCTACTCCACTGTCCATTGCTCCGGCACTGTGCTCTAGATGCACCCTGAAGTAAGTACCCGGTGTTGCAAGTAAAATTTACAACATCATTTAAATTGAATTCACTGCCATTAGTCATTCCATGAGCTGGATTCCCAGGATGTCCACATGTGATCGCTGTTAAAAGAAAAAGAAAAAGAACCAATAGGCTAGCATCCAACTGAAAGGTACTGTGTTCTATGGAGTCACTTGCAGGCATCAGTTCCTTTGTTGTGTTTTTTTGTTATTGTGCTTGTTTTATTTATTTTTTTTCTTCTGAATTTTTCTTTTATATTTATAACAGAAATTTAAGAAAAAGTAGGATGCATTTATTCAGAATTCTTAAATGCCAAGAGAAAAATATACATTCTTCAATAAAACTTTCAGAATCTACTTTTTATCTCATGTGGAAAAATTGTAATATAAATATTGATGCATATCTTTTCATTCAGCACCCATCGGATATGTATCAGATCTTAAAAAATGTAGAGTTCACTATATTTCCTAAAATGCTAATAAAAGAAAATATTTTTTTCCTGAAAGCTTTAAAATGAAGTAGAGCCAAACAAATTGAATTTGACGTACTGCTTCAGAGCATTTCGGAGTTCTGAAGCATTCCTTTTCTGAAGTTCTTAAGTTGCCTTGCTGAAGAAGTGATACTTTTAAGCAGATTTTGTTATGGCAATAGAAAAATTGTTGGGAGTAAATTTTTCCCATTATGTGTACTACATGTATTGATTAAGCTTGAATTACACCTAAAAAAATACACATATTATGGTCAAGCTCTAGCTTTCCATATGACAAAACAATAAAATAGTATAGAGAAATATAGAAAAGCATAGAAATTAACAATATAAAATCAGAATGTGTGTGTATATATATGTATAAACACATATAATTTTTCAACATTGTGTTGGTGATATTTATCTTACTCAAATAAATATCCTATGCATATTTATCTTTAACTATATTACTTTGTGATTTTTCTTTTTTTTTAATTGAAGAATAATGTGAAAAATAATTTAAATGTGTTTCTTTTTATTTCATACAGAGTTCAACTGTGAAACATTTTTTTCAAGAGTACCTGAACTTAGGAAATTAAATTGGACACCTTCCAGTATACAGACTTGTGCATTTGCACTGAAGTTGTTTAAATGAATCTACTTAAATCACTTGAATCTTTTCTGTACTATTTCATTTGCAGCATTTTAAGATGAAAGGCAAAAAAGCAGAATAAAGTCTTACTACATGCACAGGATCAACTTTAGCACATTTGTTTCATTTTTTCAACTGTTACAGATGATCAAGTTTTAATAAATAAAACAATTTCCAGGGGCGTAATAAATCAATTAACACAGTTCTTATATAAAAAACCCATTAAAAAAATCTTATTACTTTAAACTTTCTGCTGTTTCATGAACAAATTATATGACATAGGCTTTAACAGCATAAAATTTAGGTCTCTTGTAAAAAGTCTGATAATGAAGGGTAATTCCGTTAAGGTGCCCCTTTCAACAGAAGTGTACTTCTAATATAACCACTCAGCCAGTCTGCATTTAGACCTCAGTACTCATGATAGGATTCTGTCTTTAATAATCCTTTCCAGAAACTAAGAGCTTAGATGCTGAGATCTTAATTGTTGCATATACTTCTGCCTCTGCTCCATTGCAGTTACTAGATACCACTGACCTGTTGATCGATCAGCATTGCAATGGCTGGATTTATAGAATAGACAGTACTTCAAAGCATTTTTATTTTTTAAGAAAAAACAAAGTAGATAATTTTGGCATTATTGTGTTTTCAATCACCAGATTTTTATGCAATCAATTTTATGGTTTACCATACTAGTAGCCAAGACACTTCAAATAAAGGTTAGCACTGTTGGGTTTGTATCATCTAAATGATGAATTATAAATTATTTCCTCCATCTTAATATAAATAGCTGCCCTATGCATGCATGCACATGCATGCTTGTGTACCCATACATACATTGAACAGGTGATGGGAAACCAGATGCACTTAGCATGTCTGAAATTAATACTCACTAAGGAATTACATATTTGCCTATTATACTGCAAACCCACTTAATGTAATATAACTCTCAAATATATACTCCATTCTTTAACATGGTGTCTTTCTTAGACCCTGGAGATTCCCATCTCACCATGGAAAATACGTAACCCAGAAATAAATAATGGCAGTACTGACAGTACTTGGACAACCGAAAAAAACCAGTGTAACTTGTCAGCTATATAACGAAGCCTGTGTTTTAGCCATCATCAATATAGTATTTATTTTTTTTTAATAAAATAAAAAATAAAAAAATGATATTTTTTCAATATTTTAATTTTGAAAGTTACAAGGAACTAATCAGACACCATCATATTTCCTGTTAGTTCTCAATAGCCAGCAAGTGAAAAGATCTTTCAGAGAGTATCTGGCTAAAGTGTGGTCCAACTAGTTATCCAATAAAGATATAGGGAAACACCTAAGTGTCACAAATTGTGCAAGATAAAGGAGGCTGACACTCATATGAGACTAAGAAGCTAAAGCAGTAATGGGTGGGTGACTGAATAGATATTTTCTGAAGATTACAATGCCTAGTACTTACAACTCTGAAATTCCATTCAAAGCCAATTAGAAAAATAAAAAGACACATGATCTTCTGTAAAAATCTCACAAAATTCAGACCAATTTGTGATAAATCTTCAGGGGCATTGTCCATAACTTCTTCCTGGTACCTTTAATACGTTTCTAGTTCCTGATCCACCACTGCTCACTCAGAAGGCCATTTCAGTATAACATTATGGAGCACACCTCTAGCATTAGTAAACAGTATATTTTCATTTTCCATCCTAGAAATAACAGAGCCATTTCTATGAAGCATGGATGCTGACTTAAAAAAAAAAAAAAAAAGTCATCTTGCATGTCTTTTTAGTCTGGCGGAGTTATAAGCAAAAGAAAACCATGTTGTAACGGAAAGCATTAGGCAGCCTATAATGACAGAATGTGTGGCCAGTTATTCTTAAAACAGTAATGATAACATCAATTCGGGAAGAAACAGCTTCTACATCTCCCTCCCCCACACACACGCTTTGCCCTTTTGTGGGGATTTTGTTCACTGCATGGCAAAATTAATCTACTAAAAGTAATACTGCTAGTTGGTGTCATTTCTGCTTTGATGAATATAAATCACTTGAAGATATAAATAGGATTTAAAAAGGACAATGAGGGTAGGTATTTTCTGCAGCTAAGAAGGTAAATAGGGAACATTTTAAAATCTAATGATTTATCAGTAAAATATTTTTTCAGAAATGAAACAAAAATACTAACATGGATTGAACAGAAAAGCTGATCATCTCAGTGGCTATTTGAAGACAAAAATACTTCTGTCTGAATTTCAGACATCTAAAAAAGCCAAAAAGCCTGCAAAATTGAAATAATTAACTTAAATGGTTCATTAAAAAGAATAAACGTGGTATAAGAATGGGGAGACTTATAAAAACTAAAAAAGAATAATGAAATCAACTACACAATAAAATAGGAAAATAAAAATATGAAAAATCAGACCTGTCTGATTAAATGGCTGATGCTTCAGAAAATTTCAGAAAGCTTGCCATATAAATGAAGAAGGAAGTAGAGCACGAAAGACTTAAATAATTCCAGCAATTAATTAGAGGATTTTCAAAAGCAGGTGAATTAAGAGCAAAATAAATCCCGCTGAAGGGTATAAAACAGCTCACGTTTTTTTCTAAGCATAATCCAACACCCTGCCTGGACTTTATTGGTAAGTATTAAGGGGGCTACTTGGAAAAAATGGGCTGTCATGATCAAAACAGTACAGATGAACAGTACTTCAGCTTCACCTAATAAACAATGAAAATAGATCAAGGGATTTGGTTATTTCTGCTGAAAAATAGGGGAGAGGCTCAGTAAACCCACACTTGACATAGAAATTAGGCTTCCAGAGAGAGAGAGAAATGAAGTTACACAGTTGCAGGCTGTTGTTCAATCCACTTCACTACCTATGTCATCTTGCTTCTGAAACAGAATCCAGAAACTACTGGATATAGTTACTCAGTCTGTGCCAGGCTACAAACTGGATCAGATTATCATAATGACTCTTGTAACTGGAAACAGATCCAATAAATATCTGAACTGAGCTCCTCATTCAAACAACTCTGATCATCCAATCCACTGTTAGTGTTCAGTTACATTTAAAATAATAGCAATAATTAAGTGAAAAATTAATTATACTTACGGACACAAACAGGAGTTTGTCCAGACCACTTGTGATCCTGTAGGCAAATTCTGACAGATGTACCAACAAGTCGAAAGCCAGGATTACACTGGTAAACTACAGTATCACGATAACTGAAACCATCTCCACTAATATGACCATTTACAATTGGGTCTGGAGAACCACAGTGACCAGCTACAACAGAAGAACAACCCATCAAACCCATATAGTCTTATAAACCTTGCCAACATTTTAAAAATGATAGGAAAATAAAAGTTCAACCTTGCTTTCAATGGACAATATATTAGACTCTGCACTGTACACATCAAATTCTGATATGCAAAAACTACACATGATATTTCTACTTTTTTTTAGGGTGAAGTGATATTCAAATAATTTAAATTTTCATTTGTATAGTTTCTGCAGACTCTGTTGCAGAAATGACATATTTGTCAGAAGAATGTCTGGAAAATGTAAATTACAAATGTCTGAAATTAAAAATCAATTTAATCGCTAGAAAACTGATAATTTCAGCATTTTTTCCCCCTAGCCTTAGTAAGGTTTCTTTTTTCTTGAGAGAAGCTTGAATTAAAAAGCCTTTAAACCTCAAATCCATTCTATTATTTCATCATAGAATTCTGATTTCTCTTACTCATGATTTGCCTTGGACTTTGTAGATCTCTATTAATAAATTAAACGTGTTTGGGACCATTTTCTGGCAGTGGCCAAGCAGAACAGAGCAGTCTACATCCATAAAATTAAAATATCCAGCCCTCCAAACCAGCACAGCTAGTGGCAAGCTGCCTACCAGGATCAGCACTGCTGTGAGCTAACTGGATCTCTTCTTGGAAACTGTCTTGCAGAATTCTAGCCAAAAACATGTCTAGGCATTGTTATAATGAAATAACAGGAGAGATGATCAAGTGTCATGCTCATTACCATCTCATGGTGTTGTTATTTTATTAGAACATAGTCCTTGTTATTATACATATCGAAGAAATAACTGATTTCTCACTAGTAGGTCATCAGACTTTAGTAGACAGTTCCTAAGACTGCAATCAAATGTAAATAAACTGATAATTTCTGTGGGATCACAGTCAGCCTACTGCCTTTTAGAGAAGAAACACTGAGTTATTTCAGATATGTAGATATGTCCCACTTAGCCGTATTAGCTAATTTAGTCCCCTATTTATATTTATTAAAAATTTTTGCAGTCTAAATAAATGCCTGCAAAAAAGCAGGCTTCTACACAGACTTGAAAGAAAAAATAAGTACTTCTTCAGCTAAGTGTATTTTGTTACATTGAAATATTTCCTAACATTCAGATCTAGCTTCTTCAGTGAAGTTCGTGTTTATTAATGTTTTTTAGTAATTGTAGACAGCGCTTTTATTCTGTTCACTTTCTCAAATTATAATCACCTTAATATTATTTCCAGTTGATTTTTAGGTAAACTGGTATATTTAATGCCATTTCTGTGCTTATAAATTCATATTCATATAAAAATCACAATAAACTCTTCTTTATATTGCTTTCCAATTTGATCAGAACACTTTGAAATAGCCACCTTTTCCAGACAGATGAAGGCATGGAAAGAAAAGAATGTCTACCAGCACTGTTTCCTCCTTAGTTATATCAGCTGCAGTTAAACAATGCAGGATGCACTACTCCAGGGTAGTAGAACTCATGTCACAAAGGAAGCCTTTACTGAGATTCAAAAATTAGCATACTCAGATAGCCTGAAATCATAAATACACAGACAGTGGGTAATAAAAAGTGATACCTATTTCATCTATAGCTGTCCTGAACTATATAAATGCATGTACAGTATAGGTAAAAAGCATCTCAGAGTCACTATCATTCCTTTGAAATGGAAAGGCTCATTCAGCGTTCCCTGGGTGTTTGTTTCCTGATTTTTACAGGCTTCAGGTAAGTCCTAAAGGCACCTCTGAAATAAATTTGGAGCATGCTGTCCTTGAAATTTAGGAATACACTCCTGGGGGCATCCACATCATCTAGCTTTAAAATTTAAGAATTTGCCTTTCCCGAATAGATCTCTGGAGGAGCCTCCTGCATAGTTCCATTGACCTTATTGGGAATTTAGGATCTTAGATTGTGTGAGAGAATGTAGAGAGGTAGGAAGTGGTTTAGTAGCAGACATACAACTTTCTGCAGTGTGCATGTGGTAACTTGAATTTAGCTTTTCACCCTTAGAGCTGTGCAGTATTAATGGAACTACAGAGTTTGTCACAAACTGAAATTAACAAAGGCTAAACAATCATTAACAATGATCCAGCTTTAAATGTGATAGTTTTTGTCTAGTGAGGTAGACACTGATGAATTTAACTGTTCTAAGCACAGGGTTGCATTCAACAATGCAATTAGTATAATAGAAAACAAAGTCCATCAAATATTCTTAGAAAAACACTT
Organism: Psilopsiagon aurifrons; assembly: GCA_025447955.1. NCBI lineage: Eukaryota > Metazoa > Chordata > Aves > Psittaciformes > Psittacidae > Psilopsiagon > Psilopsiagon aurifrons. Next base: position 60,427 of record JAOEHY010021519.1, read on the forward strand.
TGGAAATATCGCAAGACAAGCTTTGTTCTTACTGCAGTAATAGTTCCTGCAAGAGGTCCTGTGTTCATTCCAAGTGGGGATAGGTCTGTTGAAATTGTTTAAAATGCAGATAGACAGGTGGAAAAAAAAAGTTTTAGATACGACCAAGGGGATAAGATAATAGCAATAGAAACCAATTTCAATGCATTAGTGAAAAAAAAGGAAACAGGCAAAATCAACAGCAAATAAGCCCTGGAGAAGAAAAGGATGACTTCATGTAAATTAAATTCAAGCTGTATATAGAGACAGCCTTTCTGAACTATGATATCTAGTAAATCTACTACTGTTTTGAAAAGACTCAAAAGTTTCACTGTGTGTAGTTTTTAAGCTGGCTTCAAGAATAAACTGGTATTGTTAACTATGTAGATGCTGTACTGATCAGTTCTTTTCCATCTTTAGACTATCAATCTAAACTTAGGGCTACTGTAGACAGTTAATCTTCTGGAATGTTCGGGGGCAAAATATATTTCTCATTAGTCAGCATAGAAGAAAATTCTTTTTCTGGCCTTCCATGGGCAAGAGTTATTTATAATACAAACAGCATACATTGAGATTTGCATATTTAGTTTGTCTATGTTGGCAGCTGAATTATCCTGTGTTTATAGCCTTCCAAAAAAGAAAAGCAATACATAAGTACTAAATACTATTACTATTGATCAGATGATGAAGTGGTATTTCAGGCTAGTTAAAATGAATGAATGCTAACACATATATTTATGTTTGAAATAATCAAATTAGGTGTCAGACACTACACTAGCAATGAATGGTATATAACACACTGCAGAAGCCTGAGGGGTAAATATAGTTTGCATGCTTGCAACAGAAGAAAAGGCTGAGGAAAATACTCCTACACATGCAATCTTGGGTCTGTTGGATCTCCACAGCTGCAGTTCTGTCTTTTAAATGTCAGTCAGCATCAGCCCAGGATAACCTAACGCCAGTAGGAAGCTATTGTATCTTCATATGTGAACCTTTTATATAGTTCCACTGTGGAATGGATGAACGAAATATGCGAAAAAGTAATGTTGAAGCATAGCATTCTCCTAACCAGCATCTCAGTGGATTTCTTTTCCCTAAGTAAAAGAAGATTTATTTTACTCATTTACTGCTCTAAATATCAAAAGAAGCAGTAAAGTATACACCATTTATGCCATTATTTCCTACATCAAAATGACATCATTCTTAATACAGCATATTTTGAACTATAAAATAAAGTGTATGGAATTGAAAATACCAGAGAAGTGCTTTTCCAGCTGCCAACATTTGCAAGAAACGGATATATCTTGCTGGGAACTCCCTAATAATGAATTACCATTTAGAAGCTAGGTTAGCTCTGTAAGACAATACTCACTACTTCTGACCACTCTAAATTGCAAGAAATGACAATACTGTATTTCATAAAAATAGTAAAACAGTTTTCACAAAAAATGTACTACAAACATTAGAGTTGTAAAATGAAGGAATCAATGAGACATACAGGATTAAAGGTTATAATATCTTAATTCAGGTCTGCACTACATGATCTCATGCTATTTTTCTTTTTCTTAAAGATTCTGCCTTCATTTTCCTACCTGATGGAGCCTAGTATCTGGATTGAAAGAGGAAAAGGCAATGGATCACGGCAAGAAGGGCACGAAGACTGAGATTTTATCCCTGTCTCACACAGAAGACTCACATCTCTGCATTTCACTGATACCCCATCAAATTTGGAAGGCATACACAGGGACTGTGAGAATGAAGACCCTGGGACCACTACAGGAGAGGATCTGGTTCAAGACCATCTTAGGAACCTGAACATACACAAGTCCATGGGACTTGATGAAATAAGCCCATGGGTCCTGAAGGAGCTGGCAAATGAAGTTGCTAAGCCACTGTCCATCATATTTGAAAAATCATGGCAGTCAGGTGAAGTTCCCAATGACTGGAGAAAGGGAAATATAGCCCCCATTTTCAAGAAGGTGAAAATGGATGAGCTGGGGAATTACAGACCAGTCAGCCTCACCTCTCTGCCTGGCAAAATCTTGGAGCAGATTCTCCTGGAAGGCATGCTGAGACACATGAAAAACAACAAGGGGGTTGGTAACAGCCAGCATGGCTTTGCTAAGGGGAAATCCTGCCTGATCAATCTGGTGGCCTACAATGATGGGGCTACGGAACTGATGGACAGGGGTAGAGCAGTTGATGCTATCTACCTGGACTTGTGCAAAGCATTCTACACTGTCCCACATGACATCTTTGTCTCTAAGTTGGACAGACACCAATTTGATAGGTGGATGACTTGGTACACAAAGAACTGTCCGGATGGCCACACACAAAGAGATGTGGTCAAAGGTTCAGTGTCCAGCTGGAGGCCAGTAATGAGTGGTGTCCCTCAGAGATTGGTGTTGGGACTGGTATTGTTTAACATCTTTGTTGGTGACATGTACAGTGGGATTGAGCGCACCCTCAGCAATTTTGCCGATACCACCAAGCTGTGTGGTTCGGTTGATACGCTGGAGGTAAGGAATGACACCCAGAGGGACCTTGACATGCTTGTGAAGTGGGCTGATGCCAACCTGATGAAGTTTAACCATGCCAAGTGCAAGGTCCCACACCTGGGTCAGAGCAATACCAGGCATAGCTACAGGTTAGACAGAGAAGAGATTCAGAGCAGCACTGCAGAGAAGGACTTGGGGATGTTGGTCAATGAGAAAATGAGCATGAGCCTGCTTCAGTGTGAGCTCACAGCCCAGAAAGCCAACCGTATCCTGGGCTGCATCAACAGGAGTGTGACCAGCAGGTTGAAGGAGGTGATCCTGCCCCTCTACTCTGCTCTCGTGAGACCTCACTTAGAGTATTGTGTACAGTTCTGGTGTCCTCAACATAAAAAGGAACTGTTGGAATAAGTCCAGAGGAGGCCCATGAGGATGATCATGGGACTGGAGCACCTCCTGTATGAACATAGGCTGAGAAAGTTGAGGCTGTTCAGCCTGGAGAAGTCTGCATGGAGACCTCATAGCAGCCTTCCAGTATCTGAAGGGGAGCTATAGGGATGCTGGGGAGGAACACTTCATTAGGGATTGTAGTGAGAGGACAAGGGGTAACAGGTTAAAACTTAAACAGCGGGGATTTAGATTGGATATAAGGAAGAAATTGTTTAGTGTAAGGGTGGTGAGGCACTGGAATGGGTTGCCCAGGGAAGTTGTGAATGCTCCATCGCTGGTGGTGTTCAAGGTCAGGTTGGACAGAGCCTTGGGTGGCATGGTTTAGTGGGAGGTGTCCCTGCCCATGTCAGGGGAGTTGGAACTAGATGATCTTAAGGTCCTTTCCAACCCTAACTATTCTATGATTCTATGAAAATGTACGTTCTATTCAGAGGAAGTATAGAGCTAATAATGCCATTCTTTTTCATCAGTTAGATTACTATGCTTTTGTCTGTTAGTACATTACCCTTTTTTGCCTTGCAACCTGTTTCAAAATATTTTCTCAAAGTATTTTCAGGTATTAAGGATATCCAGTAATGCAGGTTGTGGTCACTAGTTCTCTGGTAAAGACATGTTTTTCTTAGGATACATTCTTGTCTTCTTTCTTAATAACCTGCTAAGATGAAATTCCTGATACTTGAAAATTGCTTTTTTGAAGACAATGATTGAGTTGGTATGTGGTCCCATCACACCTGGTAACTGTGATGCAGAAATTATTTTCTTTTAATAGAATGTTCTAACAGGGGAATGATTCTGCGTTTTAAATTGCAGCTCTGATTGTCTATGTTTTCCTCAAAGAAACTGTAGCCATTTATTTTGTTTCTACACCTTGGTGAAAGCATGAACTCAACGTTCAGTAATTGCAAATACCCTTGATCATGGTACTATGAATTATCTTTGCTTAGAAATTTCAGGCAAAGCAGCAGAGTATCTAATTATCACTTGTATCTATATGCTAATGAGCATCAGCAACCTCATATACAAAATATCACATATCAGTTTATCTGAACATTGAAAGACAGTGATACTATTAACATTGAGAAATTTAAGAAGGGGTCCAGCTGTCTAAGAATGCTCAGCAACCTTTCGTTATCAGTTCTTTAGGTATATTAAAAGTTCCTTCTCACAGATGCATACTTACACTGGCTTAATGCAAATGTGTATATCAAGTTCATTATGACTTGCTTCATAGAATTGACATCAGGGATCCTTTTAATGTGATGTTTTGAAGATAGCAAGGTCAGAGGAGATAACTGTCACTTTTTCACATGCAAAATTTTTGTGCTAATATACTTTTAAAAACGTCATGTTTTTACAGAATGGGAGGACAAAACATTTTCTAAGAAAATAATCAGCGCAATTTCTTTAAAAGCTTTAAGTCAAATGTTACTGTTAGACATCTATCTAATTAGTCACACAATGCTCTAGCCTACCTCAAAATTCTACAAAAAGTGAGCTCTGGATAGAGAATAATTTCTGACAATTCATTTTATGGCTATCACTTCCTTATAAACAATGCTTTTACTGTTTCGTTCATGCAAAAAAATCAGGAAGATGGATTATTTTGGATATTGATATATTAGTTACTTTAGTTGCTCTGTTTGTTGGTTGTTTTTTAAAATAAATTCTTTTCTTTGTATAACAATTAAATTCTTGCATATGACAAGTGTTCAATTTGTTTTTTTAAAAATGTACTAGATGAACATGGAATACTGTGTGTTCTACTAAAAGCATATAGCTAGGCAGCAGAGAAGAAAGCTGCTTTTCAAGTGAGGTTGAACTCTGGAAAAAAGAGATCCCTCCTTTCCTGAGAGTGACTAAGTGCATTCAGCTGCGAGGAAAGAAGGTAATCTGTAAAACGAGGGTAGAAAAACCAAGTAAGATTCCAGAAATAAATATACTGGCCACAACCAAAAAGTATACCCACTGTTGAGTACACTGCTAACTCAAAGGCTACTGCAAAAGAAAACAGTTTTTGTTTCTATATATGATGAGTGCAAACCAATATGAGTGGATCTGAGGAATGCCAGAGTCTGGGTGAGAACCTACGGTCCAAGCTAAATGCATCTCAAGGTTTGGAAGGGTATTGCTTTTGTTTCGCTTTGGGCTGCCTCTTGTCTACTTCCCTTGACTGAATGCTCAGTATGCTGAAAGATCATTAGCAGTTGGAATACATCAGAAATACTTCTGAACTGAAGCTCATCTTCCAGCTTAGTTTCATCACACACTCTGTGACTGCTTTACAAAGCAAATCAAAGTACTGTAAATGTGGACAATGAATTGATCCACTTAAAACACCCTCCTGGTCCAACAACATCAAATATAATTGAATGTCTAATAAAAAGTTATATGCTACTAAAGTTGTATAAAATCGTATGCAGTACACAATATTTCTATATTTAAGATACCTTTATTTTTAATTTATTTTGAAATGTTGAATGGTAAGAGCTGAATTCTAGTACTTGATACTACTTTTTTTCTTACCTAGGCATTGGGTTTCAGTACCACTCCAGAGACCATTTGCCAAGCATTCTCTCACATGGGAACCAACTAATGTGTATCCTGTGTTACAGGTGAATATTGCAGTAGCTCCATACACTGTTAAGGTTCCAATCTTATTTCCGTTTGGTGGAGATGGAAGACCACCACAGGAGATAACTAGATAAAAAAAAACAAACAACAACAACAAAAAAAAAACAGAGAAAAATTGAATTATGAAAATAATTTTCATTATTCCTCACACTGGAAGACAATACCCCACCTCACATTTTCTGAAAAAGTAAATTATGTTTAAATTTAAAATTCTTAAATATTTTAAATACTTAAATTTTAAATATTTAAAAGTACTAAATGTAAGAATCGTAGTTCACAGTAAGGGCTTAAAATTATGCTTGATTTGGCAACACATGTTCTAAACTTGAAAATTCATTAGAATATCTTCATGTCTTGACAGCGGCTTTAAACACAATCTGTATTTGCAGTTACGAAACAAGTGAATAACAATAGTGTCTGGGACAGCTGAGGTTATTTCCCTCATGTACATACTCCTGACTACTCTTCAAATGTACTTTCCCTGGCCATTTTAAGCATAATGTCTCTTTAAAGATATTATCCTTTTTTAACATGTAGCACACTGAATTATTATGAGCAATCTTTTTTTCTCATTCCCCACCACAGTTCATGATCATGTAGCATATATGGTATACCACTTGCTACAAATACAAATATCGTGTTTTTTCTAGAATTGACCCATTATCACAGAAACCTTCAGTAGCATCAGCTCTACTGCAACCCAGAGCTATTACAGGCACTGAATAAAAAAATACCTTTTAAGAATGTATTGAATTCTAATTAAATTTAATCCATACTGTTATGTCTTTTGTTTCTAGAAGAATATGCCAATAATATTGCAATTTAAGATCTGGAGCAATGCTTTCAAGAGCTTCACTTACATTTTATGTTAGCATAATTCATGGGTTTACTTTTAAAACCATGTTAATTACAACTGAACTTCCTATCTGAAAACTCAAGGCCACATTCTTCAATATTTTTAAAAGTTCATTACAGAAAAGAACATGGAACTGGGTAGAAGTTGGACAAAATAGAGTGCATGTCACTGTACAATTAACTCAGTCATAATCAGAATATATGTGATCAAAGTTTCTCATGTGTAAGGTATTCAGAGGTGGATGAAACTCATTTAGACTACAGTGAGGTCACACTAATGCAATTTGTGGAGTAGCCTAACACTACAACTTCTAATGCTAATGCTGAATATTAAACTTATGCACATATTTAAAAATCAAATTATTTTCCTAAAACGCAATAGAATGAATTGTTCTAAACATATTGCAAATGGTTTACTATTTTTAATTACAGTGATTCAAGTTAAAAATAATTAAACTACCTGAATAATTAGCCATCTGACAAGTTAGGCAACTGTTCAGTATATTCTTAACCAAGTAAAATAAATTAACTAACTAGGTCTCTCTCAATCCAGAACCCCCTTAGTTTGAAATCTTATAATTTCTTTAGAGATACTACTCGCAAGTACATATTGTTAAATATAATCTAAATGCCTTACCATCAGTGTTACAGTTAGCTTTCCTGCTGCTGTAGAAATACAAAGAAATAGACTCTATATTTATATATCCTATTCTTAGCATGTGAATGACAGAAAGAAAGTAAACACTGGGCTTCTCAAAATCCTCTACACTGTATTTCTGGATACTAATGATCTATATCCAGAGGAAATGTTTCTGAACATCTCTTGGAGAATGAAGTTTGCCATAATTCAATCCTAACCAGTCCTCCATCAGAGCGAAAAATAATGTACCTGTCTGATGTATAAACTAATATATTTTCAATCAGCAACTCCCTGAGTTTCTGTACCTATCTACCTAAAATACTTGGCTTTTGGTTAAAAGCATCACATGTGGGTCACCCCTTTTGCTACTTATATAAATATTCTGTAATTGTAGAAGTTGGTCAAGAACTAGCTTTTCAAAAATTTCCCAGTTGCTGAACAGTAGCTGCACATTAGGCAGCAAATAAAAACCTAGTTTTTTTTATCATGTGTGCACAAAAGGGGCACAACTGCAGTTAGCAGAAAAAAACCTCCACCCTCAAATTCTTAATATGAAAATGTCATGGCTTAAGCCCAGCCATAAACCTGCCATGCAGCTGCTCTCTGAGTGCCTCCCCTTACTCCCCCCCGTGCTCCTGGGGAAATGGAGAGGAGAATCAAAAGAATGTAACTCCCACGGGTTAAGATAAGAACAGCCCAGTAACTAAGGTATAACACAAACCACTGCTGCTACCAACAATAGTAATATTGACAAGGGAAACAAGGGAAGAGAATACAAGTGCTCACCACCCACCAACCGATACCCAGCCCTACCCAGCAGTGATTTAGCTGTTCCGGGTGAATACAACCAGTTTATATACTGGGCATGACATGCTGTGGTATGGAATACCTCTTTGGTCAGTTTGGGTCAGGTGTCCTGTTTCTGAATCCTCCCAGCTTCCCCTCCTCCCTGTCAGAGCACGCGACTCAGAAACTCCTGGGTCAGACTAAACATTTGAGCAGTAACTGAAAACACTGGTGTTATCAGTAGTGTTCCCAGGCCGAAAGTCAAAACATCTGCATTGCACCAGCTACTAAGAAGGAGAAAAATGACTGCTACTCCTGAACCCAGGGCAGAAAAGAAAACTGCTAAATATATCAGTGGTTTAAAATAGATGTAGACAATACTCCAAGTGAGGTCTCAAGAGAAGAGTAGAGGGGCAGGATCGCCTCCCTCGACCTGCTGGTCACACTCCTTTTGATGCAGCCCAGGATATGGTTGGCTTTCTGGGATGCAAGCGCACACTGCCGGCTCATGATAAGTTTCTCATCAATCAACACGCCCAAGTAATTCTCCATAGGGCTGCTCTGAATTACTTCTCTGCCCAACCTGTAGCTGTGCCTGGGATTTCTCCAACCCAGGTGTAGGACCTCGCACTTGCTGTGGTTAAACTTCATAAGGTTGTCATCAGCCCACTAAACAAGTGTGTCAAGGTCCTCTGGATGGCACTCCTTCCCTCCAGCGTGGCAACTGAACCGCACAGCTTGATGCCATTGGCAAACTTGCTGAGGGCGCACTCAATCCCACTGTCCATGTCACCGACAAAGATGATGAGCAATACCAGTCCCAATACCGATCTCTGAGGGACACCACTTGTTACTGGTCTCCAGCTGTACATTGGGCCATTGACCAGAATTCTTTGCATGTGGCCATCCAGCCAGTTCTTTATACACTAAATGGTCGACCTATCAAATTGACGTTTCTCCAATGTATATATGCATCGTATTGATTGCTGTTACAGGTAGAGCTTTCAGCCTTGTTCTAAAAATATCTTACATATTTTTTTTTCTTTTCTAGAAGATAAATATTGTTTCAATTTATTTACAGTTAAGTGGTGTAGATTGTTCTTTATTGTTCTATTTCCTTATTTTTTCCTTTTCAATACTATCACAATTCTCTAATACTGCCCCTATAAATTCTATGTCTTAGGTTTGCAGCCATATACCACCCAGTGAGAGACTGCTGAATTACCTTTGGGAGTGATTCAGTACCATTTGAGATGACTTCAGGTGTTTTGTCAAGCCTCCAGGTGCTGTTGAAGAAGGCTGAAAATCTCTTCCAAGTTCTTTTATTATCTACCAGCTTAGATAGTGTAATTTGTCTCATAATCTATTAGGAGCTTGTATTTAAGGAAATAAATTTTGTCTTCTACATGTCACAATGTGTATATTATACTGAAGGCTTGGCTCCACCACTTATTTGGAATACAAAAAGCTATTGCTGTTTATGTTCATTCTATCAGCATAGAATCACAGAACCATAGAACAGTTAGGGTTGGAAATGTCTTTAAGATCATCTAGTTCCAATTCCCCTGACATGGGCAGGGACACCTCCCACTAAACCATGTCATCCAAGGCTCTGTCCAACGCAACCTTGAACACCGCCAGCGATGGAGCACTCACAACTTTCTTTGGCCCCCTCTTTCCAGTGCCTCACCACCCTCACAGTAAAGAATTTCTTCCTTATATGTAATCTAAACTTCCCCTGTTTAGGTTTGAATCCATTACCCCTTGTCCTCTCACTACAGTCCCTAATGAAGAAGAGTCCCTCCCCAGCATCCCTATAGCTCCCCTTCAGATACTGGAAGGCTGCTATGCGGTCTCCACACAGCCTTCTCTTCTCCAGACTGAACAGCTCCATCTTTCTCATTCTATCTTCATACGGGAGGTGCTCCAGTCCCCTGATCATCCTTGTGGCCCTCCTCTGGATTTGTTCCAACAGCTCCATGTCCCTTTTATGCTGAGGACACCAGAACTGCACACAATACTCCAAGTGAGGTCTCACAAGAGCAGAGTAGAGGAGCGGTGTCACCCCCCTCCACCTGCTGCTCATGTTCCTTTTGATGCAGCCCAGGATACACTTGGCTTTCTGGTCTGAGAGCACAATCATAGGAAAAAAATTGGTACCATTTATCAGAAGGTATAATTGACATGTCTGCAGCCTTAGCAGAGTTTGACCGAGCAGAATGATACTGTTCTCTTTTGTTAAAAAGACCAGAGGTATAATTTAGTAAGCTGTGCACCTGATCCCAAGAATTTTCTTCCTACAGTGCCACCATAAAAGCTCTCTTATTGATTCAGCTTGTTCCAGAACAGCCATTCACAAAAACATTAAAAACCTCACCTAACATGAGAAACTTTACTGAATTTTGGAAAAAAAGTCACTCTCTAAAAAGAAAATAAATCAACTCTTTCAAGATGACACACACCATTTGAATAGCTCACTGAAATGTCATACTGCTCAGAAAATTTGAATGCTTAAGTTTTGTTTTCAGTTCTGCTTAGTATGCTAGGCCTGTCAGTTCCCTATTTTGCTTCAGAGACTGGGATCTTCTGCGCTGCCCTAGAATTGAAAGAGAGTACCTGCTTAAATACTATTGTAATGTAGGAAAAGTTGCTGCTTGAAGAGCAGCAGTAGAAGCTGCTGTGCCAAATATCCACCCCAACCAAAGCAAATAACATCCTGGAAAAAGAATAAACAAAGTTTTGGGGCATGTGGATTCATTAAGACTTCATGCTTCTTGTATGAAATATGTTGTATTTTACACATAAAGAGTTTGAATCAAATAATTTCAACAAGTTAATGAAAATTTGCTTACTTGTAGGACATTGATAGCAGAATACTGCTTAAAAAACTTTAAGTGATTTATGAAATAAAATATATGCACTAAGAAGCACAGGATATTCTGTAAACAAGTATGCTCCTTACCCTTACAAGTTGGCCTCTCATTGCCTACACTCCAGGTTCCATTAGTCCTGCACTGTATGAGTCTTCGACCCAATAAATAATATCCAGGACTGCAGCTGAGCATGACTTGAGCTCCATACTCATTCAGTGATCCATAAATCAGTCTCCAGACAACATGTTCTGAGACCAGAGTCTCTATGCTGGGGCAAGTTACAGCTGTGAAGAAAATGCAAATATTAGCATTCTAGTCCCAAGTTTATTCATTGATATATGTCTTGCCTTACTGGCAGAAGTTTTGCAATATATAATTGATCATACCATATGCATTCTTGAAATACAAGTTCCAAGAAAAATAATTCATCATACAATAAGTATTGTAAATTGAGAAGGAGTTGGTAGCTTATTTTAATTCAGTGAAATGCAGTGGAACAACGACATAGAGTTATGTTATCTAACGCAATTTACTTAAAATTATCAGAGACAAAACATGCCACAGACTACAGATAATGTAAGAGTAAATGCAAATAATGCTGTGTAATTTTTGCAAAGACTCAAGTGATGCTTTATTTTTTAATCCATGACACATACTTTATAGTAAATCTAACAAGCTTTAACAGGCTGCCATAAAAGCTGTTAATACACTTTAAAATACTTTTTACTATAAAGATTAGCAATGGTATATTGTGGGTATTCAGGAAAATTATTACATTCCAGTCTAGAACATCTGATGCAAAACCATAAAGATGCCAGTAGACAAGAACTCTAGATTATGTTTTTCACAAGGCTTAATATAGCCACCAACCATATACAGCATTTTGAAATATTTTTCAGTTTCAATCTGATACTATGCAATTCAAGACAATACACATAAACTACTTACATTTGCAATGTTGACATGAATTATTGATATGCCGATGTCTCTGTAAAGATTAGACTAGTTTTATAAAAATATTTGTGATTATTTAAAAATAGCTTTATTTGGTTACTTACACCATATTTATCGTTCAGAATTTCCCTGCTATAGAAGAAGTCTGAATGAGTTAATGACTGCTTATATCCCAAGAATACATTAGAAGAAACTACTACCCCAGCAACACTTACAAAAGCTATATTTTCAAAGGAAACACAAACATGTAAGAGAAATTTAGTTACACATTTGTTTTCATACATTTTGCTAAAAAGAGGCGATGCATTTTCTAAATATTTGGTATACTTAGGAATCATTACTCTGAACTTTTGTACAATATACTAATGTAATCACACTGTTTAGTGTAAGACAAAAACTAGTAGGAGAAAGTGCGTAAAACCCTCAAACTATAATAAAGAAATGAGAAGAGCCTGATTCTCATTCACCTTACGTTGTGGTTTAGCGCTTAAAACACACCTTATAATAAATTTACACTGTTCTACCACAGAAAAGACGAATAAATTGATGCAAAAAAGTTACATGATCTGTAGGATTTATGCTGTCTGAGAGGTATAAAGTGATTTTATCACAAGTATGAACTTGTGATTAAAGAGACTATTTCAGCCATTCACTGAATTACAAAGAAAATGATAGAAGCAAAAATCCTGTCAAAATTTTGATATCCATCACTTTTCAGAATACTTTTGATTATACTAGAATTATATTCTACCTTTTCCAACAGTTACCTTAACCATGGTAAATTCTAGCATGTAGGAAACACAGAACTGGCACCACACAATGTACCTGTGAAGATGTGTAAGAATTTATGAAGGGAAAATCATCAGAAGAACTTCAAAAGACAGATTATAAGGTTATATTGAGTTGGATTTGTAGAATATTTTCTTAGATTTTTTTTCAGCATATTTTAGGAAGGTCTGCCAGCATATAGTCACTCTGAAACATAACAGTTCTTCACTTTGGCCTTTATAATAATATTCTGACTAGTTATGAACAGTTTCCCGGGTTAAAGGAGAACTCCCTACTTCCTAATATAATTTAATTTGACACTGATATTAAACTGTGCTTCATAGCTACTCAAAGATTACAAATTATTAACCAAGAAACTGTTTTTTTCATCTTTGTTGTTAAATAGAACAAGCATATCAAAGCACTTCACTTAATACCTTGCAGTGAAATTTATATAGGCCTGTAAGAAAACAAAAAATGTTCTTAATACCTTTCAAAATTAATGATTTTATCACTTCTACTTTCAAGCAATATTTTAATCGGTTCTTTCAAAGATTAAAGCAAGCTTCTTATTCAGTTTAAAAGTAAAACTTTTAGTCTTAACCATGGGGCATATCTTCAAACACTTGGAGATACAAGGCTGAGCTATTTCAGGCTATGTAAATAACCACTCTCCATACTGAGGTTAGTACACAATTTCTTCTTTCTTTCTTTAGCTATCAATATACTTAGAATCTTGTTGCAAGTACATTTTACAGACAACTGTCAGATTCTGATACATGATTGTACAATTTGTAATTGAAGATGTTACTGAGTACAGAATATACTTCCAGATTGTGTTGATGTAATCAACTAAAACTGTTGCTTTAAAAATTTTGATTTTACAGAGACTGATTTTCCCCAACTTTCAAGAAACAACAAAAAGAACTATTAACAGATGCTCGATTTTGTGCACATGGTTTATGAATGAGTGCATCAATTTGCTTCTCTCAGTCTCTCTCTTGTAAATTATGGGCTGGGCACTATTTAAATTGCCATTTACACGAAACTCTGTAAGGGATGATCTCAATATCTCGCAGATGGGAACATGTTCTCTCTTTTCTCCAGTTACTTTGATACAGAAATGTATGAATAATTTTGCTTTACAAAAAAACCCCACAGGTTTCTGACCATAGGTCAGTAAACATAATTACAATTTGAAATTATGATTAAGATTACCTATTTTAATGACATGACAATCTCCATATACTGACAATTCTGAATAGACCCAAAAGGAGGGAACTGATAATGAGATACACCTACCATAAAAAAAGACAAAAGTTTAGTTGCTCTATGAGCCCAGGTATATTTGCTACTCAAGACATGAGCAAAAAGTCACTAAGCAAAATGTTTACTACACAAACACTGGCAATAACAAAAAAAAAAAAATGTAACAAGATATGTTCAATTACATTAACTAGATTCTAATAAGAATTTGTGCAGTAATGTGCTCACCTTTTAGTTTTAATTCCTAATAACGATTAATTCTTTGTGATTTTGCTATCTTTTTTATTTGCTTTTCCAGTCAACAAACACACTGTACTATCAATATACAGATTTACAGAATCAGAGAATCATTAGGGTTGGAAGGGACCTCTGAGGATCATCTAGTCCAAACCCCTGCCAAGGTAAGGCCACCTACAGCAGGCTACATGGGAACACATCCAGATAGGTTTTGAGTACCTCCAGAGGCAGAGGAAACAACTTCCCTGGGCAGCATGTTCCAGGGCTCTGCCACTCTAAACATGAAGAAGTTCTTCCTCATGTTGAGGGTGTTTCAGTCTATGGCCATTGCTCCTTGTCCTGTCACTAGGCACCACTGAAAAGAGTCAGGCACCATCCTTCTGGCACTGACCCTTGAGATATTTTTATGCATTAATGAGATCCCCTCTCAGCCTTCTCTAGACTAAACAGGCCCAGCTCCCACAGTCTCTCCTTATAAGAAAGAAGCTCCAAATCCCTAATCACCCTTGTGCCCCCCCCACTGGACCCACTGGACCCTCTCCAGTAGCTCCCTGCCTTTTACTGAAAGAGCCCAGTGCTTCAGATGTGGTCTCACGAGGGTCAAGTAGAGGGGAGGGTTACCTCCCTTGACTTGCTGGCCACACTCCTCCTGATGCACCCCAGGATACTATTGGCCTCCTGGCCACAAGGGCACACTGCTGGCTCATAGTCAACTTATCACCCACCAATACTCCAAGGTCCTTCTCAGCTGAACTGCTCCCTAGTAGGTCAGCCCCCAACCTGCACTGGTACTTGGGGTTCTTCCTCCCAAGGTGCAGTACCCTACACTTGCCCCTGTTGAATCTCATCAGGTTTCTTTCCACCCAGTTCTCCAACTATCAAGCTGTTCTGCTGACAGGCAGGGTATGCCACAAAACCACCAATGCTAGCTGTATAATATGCAGTTTATTAAACAAGCACACTAAAGCAAACAATCACACTAATGTGAATCAGGTATATGTCTCTCCATATATAGTAAATGAGCACAAGAAAGCAAATCATATATATATATATAAGTACAGAGAAAAATTAGCAGTACATCAAATCATTACTGCATAGAGAAAACAGAGATCAAAAAGAAATACATCACCAAATATCACTGAATCATTATCCATGCCCACACTTCAAGATGGGAAGACCCATAGCAGCCAATGCCAGGAGTCTCTGATAGTTGGGAAAATTCCTATGCACTGTGCCCACCCATAGGTGAGGCTTCAGATTTGGCCACAAGAGACTCCTGTATTTATACCCTTAGAAAAATAACCAGCTTTACAACAGATCTGTAATTGTTTACTTGTGGAGCCATGCAGTATGTCATGATCTCAATGTTGTCCACACCAAGAGCACTGGCCAGGTGCTCTGGTGTAGCAAAGTATGGAGGTCATAGAACAGCTGTACACCCATGCTTTCCTGCCTCTTTCAGACAGTCACCACGAATGTATATACTCTACTGAATACACAATGACAAAAACATACTTTGTTACGTCTCTTAGTCATGAGAGCGAAACAACTCTCAGCTAGGTTCCCATCCATTACACAAGGTCAAACTGAATGCCAGCACGGCCTTCAGGTGTATCAGCCACTCTCCCCAGCTTCCTACCATCAGCAAACTTGCTAAGGGTACATTTTATCCCTTCGCCCAGGCTGCCAATAAACAGGTAGAGTCTCGGTACCAGAAGACTGACTCTCCCTTTGTACTGAGTTGTCCTTCTGTCTACAAGCCTTTGCTTATCTTTTCTTATTGTTTAATAAGCAAAAAAGGGACATCTCATGCTATTCCAGGAATATCTTAAATATTGTGACTCTGAATGTAATTCTTGTTTCCACAGAGAAAAAAGACAAATACAACATATATGATGGAAAAATATTTCAATTACAGGAACTTGCTAGTATTATTTGGAAGCGTAATGCCATCTGATACTTTGCTGCCATTTTCTGCAGGTAGTTAAACAACCATAAGGAAAGGGAAAGAGCATTTTTCTCTTATGAATTTATAAAACACTAACTAGAATTATATTGTTCAAATATACCCTTTTGACTAAATTCACTATTAGTTTAAAAAAAAAAGCAAGATTAAGGTCAAGTTGTGTATTATGCTTGAGAGACTAGAATGGTTTAAATTGCTAAGTACTAGGAAAATAAGAAGACAGTAGGAAACTAATCCCATACAATGCAGAATGTAAGAACAAAACAGGATCACCTTAGCAAGTTGATAGTTTCAGTATGCTAGTAGAAAACAACAAAAGCAACAAACCAAATCAAAACTACAGAACAAAAAAAAAAAAAAAGAAAAACAAAAACAAAACCAAAATGCTTCTTGTCATTCAATATATTTAAGATTTATTAAAGGAAACATTAGGAGAATTATTTGGTATGGTGTTATAAATGTCCTAGCAAATAAAAACCCCAGCAATTGCACAATATCTATGATGAGCTGGTGCTGAATCTTTGCTTATTATATTTACAAACTCCTTCTTGCATTTGTAATACAACTGATGCTTTCTCCCAGAACTACTTATGATTCTTAGTTCTATAACTAGACATTGTACAGGCTTATTGAAAATTATTAAAAATGCTTCTAAGATTTCTAATTATTTTCCAATCAGTGTCTGAACCATCACAGTTTTAGCTCAGAACACCACAGCTTCTGAAGTTATCTACAATGAAATCTGTAATACGCAGATTATGCAAAGGTAACATTAGCTGCTCTTTAAAATGTTTGATATTAGAGAAATTACATAACCCAATGAAGGAGACAATTTAAATCTCTGAACAAATATAATTAAGGTGCAATGGAAAAGAGCAATAAAGTCATGCCATTATGGGGAGCATCCCAGACAATTAAAATCTTGCAAAAATTAATTAACCACAAACGCAATTTCCTAGATTATGCACCCACTTACTTCTACAAAAAGAAAAGCAAGTGAGAATTGAGGCTAAAAGATATTGTAGTTCAGCAGGGTTTTTGTTAATAAACATGTGCTGGTGCAGATCTCACCACCAACACATATGGAATATGAACTATATGGGCATAATTGTACATGTACTTATACGGAAATAAAGTATAATATTGTATACATTTATACTTTTGTTTCTTAGAATATGTTACTTGTTTTTAGAGAACCGGTAAGCTGCCTTGGCATACCCAGGGAAATAAAAAAAAAGCCACTCTGATCTTGCAATAAGTCAACACATTCAGACTCCTGACCTTGGGAAGAGGAACACGGACACAAATCATAACATTTGCTGTCGGTTTTTTTTTTGCCCTCTCACACAATAGTTTATATTAGTTCCCTAGATCTGGTCAAAAAGCACAGACAGTGCACAGGACTGAAAGTTCTGATTTCATTAACCAGAACCTACTTTAATACTCTTTTCTGTATATTTCTTAAAGCAGCTTTAGGCCGGCAAATTTCCTATGGAATAGAAAAAATTTATTCCCATTAATTTAAAGTGGTCAAGTGTCTGTACATCTTTTTACTACATGTCTATTAAAATTCTAAAACTAGGCATTATTCATAATTATGATATGAAAAATTTGCATTAGGCATTTTCTGGAATGAAAATACACCTGTATTAAAGGAATGTTTCCTGCTTGTCCAGAGAACATTTTGTTTTGCTTTGTCATAAAAAGTGAGGCTTTACTCATAAAAAATTATGTGCTAACATTCACCCAGTACTTCTAAAAGCAATATGCATACTTAAAATCTCCTTAGTTCAAACACTGGGACTGTACAGCATCTTAAACAAGCAAGAAATCCATTAAATATATTTAGTGACTCCCCAAAAGAGAACTATACTTGTCTTCTTCAGCATATGAAGTGTAGATAGTTCAAATCACAAGGATGTTCAGGAAAAAATGCATACTACTTCTGTTCTCATTTCGGTCAGTTTTGAAATTTCGTACCAAAAGCAAAAACCCCTGTACAGGGTAAAAAAAGGGAAATCATTTCTAGAACACTGAAAAACATAGATTTCCAAATCAGAGGAATTTTACAGGAGAAGGAGAAACACACACAAGTAAACAAGAACAGGGTGAAAAATATTTAACAATATAAATGAAAAATGTAAAAGACAAAAGCAGTGTCTCAGACCCTATAAACCATAGAATCATAGAATACTTAGCGTTGGAAAGGACCTTAAGATCACCTAGTTGCAACTCCCCTGCCATGGGCAGGGACACCTCCCACTAAACCATATCACCCAAGGCTATGTCCAACCTGGCCTTGAACACCACCAGGGATGGAGTATTCACGACATCCCTGGGCACCCATTCCAGTGCCTCACCACCCTTACAGCAAACAATTTCTTCCTCATATCCAGTCTAAACTTCCCATGTTTAAGTTTGAACCTGTTACCCTTCTCCTATTACTACAGTCCCTAATGAAGATTCCCTCCCAGGCATCCCTATAGCTCCCCTTCAGATACTGGAAGGTTGCTATGAGGTCTCCACGCAGCCTTCTCTACTCCAGGCTGAACAGCCTCAACTTTCTCAGCCTGTTTTCATATGGGAGGTGCTCCAGCCCCATGATCATCCTCATGGCCCTCCTTTGGACTTGTTCCAATAGTTCTGTGGCCTTCTTATGTTGAGGACACCAGAACTGTATACAGTACTCCAAGTAAGGTCTCACGACAGCAGAGTAGAGGGACAGGATCACCTCCTTCGACCTGCTGGTCACACTCCTTTTGATGCAGCCCAGGTTACGGTTGGATTTCTGGGCTGCAAGAACATACTGCAGACTCATGTTCATTTTGCCAGGCTTAACCATGCAAGGTCCTACACCTGGGCTGGAGCAATCCCAGGCACAGCTACAGGTTGGGCAGAGAAGACATCCAGAGCAGTGCTGCAGAGAAGGACTTGGGGATGCTGGTTGATGGGAAAATTAACATGAGCCAGCAGCGTGGGCTCACAGCCCAGAAAGCCAACCATATCCTGGGCTGCATCAAAAGGAGTGTGACCAGCAGGTCGCAGGAGGTGATCCTGCCCCTCTACTCTGCTCTCATGAGACCTCACTTGGAGTATTGTCTACAGTTCTGTGTCCTCAACATTCAAAGGACATGGAACTTTTGGAACAAGTCCAAAGGAAGGCTTCGAGGATGATCATGGGACCGGAGCACCTCCTGGATGAAGATAGGCTCAGGAAGTTGGGGCTGTTCAGCCTGGAGAAGAGAAGGTTGTGTGGACACTTCATAGCAGCCTTCCAATATCTGAAGGGCGGCTATAAGGATGCTGGGGGGGGCCTCTTCATTAGGGACTGTAGTTACACAAGGGGTAACAGGTTAAAACTTGAACAAGGGAAGTTTAGATTGGATATAAGGAAGAAGTTCTTTACTGTAAGGGTGTTGAGGCACTGGAATGGATTGCCCAGGGAAGCTGTGAATGGTCCATTGCTGGTGGTGTCCAAGGCCAGCCTGGACAGATCTTTGGTTGTCATGGTTTAGTGGGAGGTGTACCTGTCCATGTCAGGGGGGGTGGCACTAGATGATCTTAAGGTCCTTTCCAATCCTAACTATTCTATGATTCCATGACCCTCATCAATAACTTTAAATTATTTTGTTTCTTTCCAGTATAGTTACAGATACTACCCCAAGCATGAATCTCTCCATTAATTAAATAAGTTAGATATCCAAGTGCAGCTCTGGATTGAATTTAGATCTAAATTTAGATCAAAATTTAGATCTAAATGCAGATCTAAATTTTGCATCAACAGCTAAGTGCTTTTCTGTTTCCATCTTCCCACCTCTGTTTTGGAAGACCTTACTTCTCTGCACTTGATACACATTCTGAAGAAAGCAGGACACTGCTTTAAATAATAAGAAAAATAATTTTCAGTAAGGAGTCATAAAATGTAATAATCATGCCACAGTGGTGGAATTTCATATAATATAACAAGATATTATATCATACAAAGGAGAGGAAGGAAATTTCATTTGTATTCTTTGCCTCTTTTAGTTTGTCATTACAAGAAACAGCATTTGTATTTCCATAACAGCAGACAATATTAAAATTCAAATCATTTCTGATGAAATTGAATAGACAAAAAAAATCCCAATAGATTGTTTTTGGTTTTTTTTTTGTTTTTTTGTTTTTTTTTAATTCTAGAAAGGTGAAAACTTATGACTTTAAATGTATATAAAAATGCT
>JAOEHY010021520.1:0-28428 GCA_025447955.1 Psilopsiagon aurifrons
TATGAGGAAGAAGTTCTTTACTGTAAGGGTGGTGAGGCACTGAAATGGGTTGCCCAGGGAAGTTGTGAATGCTCCATTGCTGGTGGTGTTCAAGGCCAGGTTGGACAGAGCTTTCGCTGCCTATGGCAGGGGAGTTGGAACTAGATGACCTTAAGGCCCTTTCCAACCCTAAGTATTCTATGATTCTGTGACATGATTTAGTGTGAGGCATCTCTGCCCATGGCAGGGGGATTGGAACTAGATGATCTTCAAGTCCCTTTCAACCCATTCTAAGATTCTATGACATCCTTCTTCTTTTCTTCCAAGACAGTTTGTAGGCCACAGCAAGTACGGCTGTAGCATAGAGATTTTCCCTCCACACGACACTTATTCCAAGATTAACTACACCCCTGGACTTTAGGCATTATCTTAGCTTGCTGATAATCTCACACCTGTTTTAGGGTATGCAGTAGCCTCCCACTCACTAAACCTTGCCATTTGTGCCCAATGCTATTGGCAAAAGATATTCCAGAAAACACAAGACAATGACTGACAACATTTTTAGTGACTGTCAAGGAGGAGCTAACTAACAGTGGGAGGTGAACTCCAGCAGGGACAAATTCAGCCCCTACAGGAGTCACTCATAATCAGTAATGATAGATTGCTTCAGCTGGGCAATGTTTCAATTAAAACTGTCTGATAAAAGTTTTTTGAGAGTCGCAGCTAAGACATTAGGCCTGTCTTGCATTGCACAGAAAGTATTTGTAGGCAGTGTATGAAGATGTCACACTTATTTTCACCGAACTGTGATAAGCAAATGGCAAATCATGCCCTTTTCTATGTCTGGGTCAATCATAATTTATTCAATAAGCACATACTTTCAATGAGTTTCCTGTGCTATAGAAAATAGCACCAAGCACATCATTTTAATAGGGTTTATAAATAGACCACTAGCACATTTCACCTCATTCACATTTCTACTAAAGCTTTACAGAAGGGCTTGGACCAAGAGCTAAGGACTGAGAAGGCAGGTGGGCAGAAGCCTCGTGTCATGGACTTGGTCACATCATAACTAGCCTTTGCATACTGTTCCTAGACAATGATAATGTGATGTAACTTATTTATTTTAAGGTATTATAGGGTTTCTTATCAGAGAATAATTGTAGGAAAAATACTATAAATCAGCAGGAATGTTTTGAGCTGCTATTTGCTGTAAACTAATTCATGTTTATTGTTTTTCTATTAGACATATAATGAGGAAAAGGCACAGAAATTGCCAACAGAGCCTTTATGACCACTCTCTGAATTACTAATGAATATCTTTTTAAATATATGCATACAGGAAGCCTCAAAGCATAAAATAATGCACTTAGAATTCCTTTTTCTGGTTTATCAGCAGAAGAAACAGCTTCCACTAATTGCATCACCCAAAAGAGCTTCCCTGTTCTCAGATGACCTCTTGTTGATCATCCATTAGTATTTCAGTTCCCATGTGGTTTTATAGTGTAAAGTGCCTGCATTTGCAGAAAGGGCGACTTGAAACTGATGTTTGAAATTTGTTAGTGGCATCTTTCACAGCCACAAAAGCTGGGCTTTGAGTTATTTAAGTGTTTATGATCACTGGCACCTTGATGCCAGGCTTCACTATGTGGAGATTAATTAAATAACAGTGTGGCTATCTAAGGTATTATTTAAGAACTCAGAATATCAAAAAAAAAACCCCAAAAAAACAGGACAAAAATTATTTGCAGTTAATAGGGGACATAAGCAACACAAAATTATCTATAAATACACCAGAAGTAAAAGGATAATGGAGGAAAGTTTATGCCTGTTACCAAAAGGAAAATGGAACCAGTAACTCAGAGAATGATGAAAAGTTCAATGAAGACTCTGTTTTAGTGCTCTCAGAAATAAAGAGCATGATCTGATATATGATTGATGAGAACAATTGGATTTATGTGAATTAGGAAATAAAAAATTAAAGAATATAAACAAAGTGGCGGGATTGTATATAGCCCACCCTGTCATGGTTCAGGAATTTGGAGAGGAAATCTCAATCAGTTTTTATGTCTGTGAAACCAAGAAAGACATTTCAGAAGCCCATAGAGGGAAAAATGCATTACCTATCTTTAAAAGGCACAGATAGATAGCAGTGATTTATGAACCTGCCACTCTCATTTAAATACCTAGAAAGCATTACAACAAAGCAGTAAATAATCAATATAGCCACATATGGAGAACAAAAAATAATAATTAAGTGAACAGGATCTGCCAATGTAAACTTGCCAAGAATAAAATTGTGTTGCATTAATCCAATCTGACCTAATGGATAAAGCACAGGCAATAGATCAAGAACATAAAGAACAATAAGGCATTTGGTATTAGCCTATATTCCATTGTTCCTAAATACAAATGAAGTCACAGAAAAATGCCTTATAGATGCAGGTGCTCTGCTATGCCAGG
This sequence comes from Psilopsiagon aurifrons, assembly GCA_025447955.1. Taxonomy (NCBI): domain Eukaryota; kingdom Metazoa; phylum Chordata; class Aves; order Psittaciformes; family Psittacidae; genus Psilopsiagon; species Psilopsiagon aurifrons. The sequence goes on from JAOEHY010021520.1 coordinate 2,443, forward strand.
AAGTGCTCAAACAAAAATAAGATTTCTAACCAAAACATTTACAACCTACAGCGTCTGCTTGCAGCTGGAATATTAAAAGAAGTCATAAATCAGAATATTGGTAATGTTGCGTAGCATGCACTGCAGATGGTGTTTGCTTTCAGTACAGAATAAATAAATATATATCCACTACACATAGAAGCTCCAGATAACCAATGTCACCAAAAGCACAGGTCACTGGATGGTTGTCTGCTACATGTAAAGAGGCTCCACCAACCCATTCTCCAGATGCTGGTTAAAAACAATCAGAAATCATAAGGATACAGGTGACTTAAGATCAAGGTGGTTCTAACAATGATGAGGCTAATGAAGAGGCAGGATAGAGGATGGAGTTCCTGCAGTTAGATATGAGCTTGAAAAGTTGAGGTTTTGGAAGGATGAACTTGGAGGATGAGAATTTTTATGTTGTTAAACAGTTTCTGTAAATACTGTCCTTTGCTCAGGTTATGAAGAATTGGAGGATTAGAAATATGTGTTGCTGACACTTTGGTTTGTGCTCATTAGTCCAGTTTAGGTTGCTTGTCTTCCAAGGTTCTCAGTGACACTTGCCGGTTTTATTCAGTTAACCTGTCCTTCATGATGCCCCTGTTACACATTTTACAGTGAGTCTCCTCTGTTACTGTCCTAGCAAAAACATGGTCTTCTCTTTGCTCTTGGTTCTTAAGTACTACAGTGCTTAATTAAAAGTAAGTACACAAAATATGACCACCACTTTTCAGTAATTCTGCATTCAACAGCCAAATGTTGATAAGCATATCAAGCACTGACACTTAACAACAAAAAAAAATCTGGTAACCAGAGCACAAATGAGAACCCATCCTTTCAGGAATTACAAATGTGTCTCCTTTTTACTTCAAAGTTACCAGCTGTATCAGACAAATGTCTTGATGAAAAATACATCTGAAAATCTTCCAGTCAACCCAAAATATAAACAGTGATATTTTAAAGATCTGGAAAAAGACAGTATTTCTGTCACCCAGTCCAGAGAATTCAATATACAGCTTTGGGGAGCCAATCTTACATTTTAATACCTCAGCATTACAATAAAATCAAAATCAACATTTTAACAGTAGTAAGTGGATGCTGCATGCTCAACTTCCATTTGGTTTCAGTAACGCTTAAATTCACATCTGATATTTATGCTCTTCCTTAGAGGAAGCTATATTTAATAGCCTCCTGTAATACCCTAAGCTTTTTGACCTGTAGAATATTTACAGTACAGCACCTGTCTTTCAGAAAGTCATCTTGGCTCAGTGGAGCCTGATTGCAGGCAGGTGCTGGCTTACATGATGACCACCATCTTTGCCAAACTGCAGACCTACTAAAATCAAGGTCTCTCACAAAAATGGTGCTATTTCTGTCCTCTGTGTCTTGCTTGCAGAAAGAGATTGTAGCACAGAGATATGAAGACATGAGTGAATCCCATGTGAAGTTGAGAAAGGCACAGTGCTTGCAAACACTGGCTGTGCCCCTCGAGCTTTCAAAGTGCAAACTAAAGCTGCAAATTAAATGTGTGCTGTGACAGTCATAACATTTGGGAAAATATATGGTGTTGTCTGGGGAAGAAGCACTATTGAATTCCACCAAATTCTTGCTTTACAGGAAAGGGTGTAAAATGTTGAGGGACATGCCATGGAACTGGCAGCTTAACAATGAGCAACATGAGATTCACAAGGTACATCTGTCCTTTAGGAGACTACGGTTATCAATACACAAAGATAAGAGAAAGTAACGCTGAACCCACACAAAGAATCAAAAAAGACTTGCTACAGCTTGGTTCTAGTGAATAAAGGCTGGCAAATGTTCTTTTCAGTTAAAATGTTGGTTACATGGTATGCTGTTGGTTTATCCCCTCTGTTTCACTCATTTAAAAATTTGTCCAGTCTATAGCAGTTTACTCTGTGAGATCCTCTGCAAGCATGTATGAGAAAGCAACCCAGGGAGTTGTAAGCCTGTTCAAAGCCACGCTTTTTATGACAGTAATAAAAACAGCGTCAGCTTTTCTTACTGCATCTTTTCCAGCAATGAGCTATGTGCAGCAATCTCATGTCACTTTTTTCTCTTTCTCTGCACAGAAATGGTTTCCATCACAACTGAAAACACTACAGAACTTTACAACATTGTGGCCACCCAGGAGTTCACAGTCAGTCCAACTGATTCCAACAATAATTCAGGAGTTCATCAGCTGAATGAATACAAATGTATTAATTCATATGTATGGCAATGGCTACAGGATTTTCAGCCTGGCTTCCTCTGGTTTATATTTATTCTTGGAGCACTAGAAAATTCCTTTGTCCTCATCATCCTGTGTTTCCACAAGAGTCGCTGCACAGTGGCTGAAATTTACCTTGCAAACATGGCACTTGCTGACTTAATGTTGGTCTGTGCTTTACCTTTCTGGGCCATTAATATTTCTAATGGGTTTCAATGGCCTTTTGGCCTGTTCCTCTGTAAAGCTGTCAACATAATGAGTAACATGAACTTTTACTCTAGCATTTATTTCCTGACACTTGTCAGCATCGACCGCTACCTAGCCTTGGTGAAAACCATGTCTCTTGGACGGATGAGACGAACTGTCTGTGCCAAATGGAATAGCTTTGTAATCTGGACATGTGCATTGCTCATATGTTCACCTACAATGGTGTTCCGAAATTTACACTATTACAAGGAATACAACATCACAGCCTGCATTCTTGTTTACCCAGCCAGCTACTGGGAGCCTGCAAACAACTGCTTGTTGAATATTGTGGGCTTTGTGATCCCACTCTGTGTAATTACCTACTGCACAATGCAAATCATCAAAGCCTTACGAAGTAATGAGCTACAAAAAATTAAGTTAGTCCAGACAGAGAGGAGAGCCACCATGCTGGTCCTTGCCGTGCTCTTGCTGTTCATCGTTTGCTGGCTTCCTTTCCAAATCAGCACCTTCATTGACACAATCCGTTACCTTGTACCCACTCTTAAATGCCTGGAAGAAATCAATGACATAGTGACACAGATAGGTTCATACTTTGCCTTTTGCAACAGCTGCCTAAACCCAATCTTGTACGTAATTGTCGGAAAACATTTCCAGAAGAAGGCTGTGGAATTCTACAAGGACTTGTTCCCAAAGAGGTGCAGAAAATCACAGTCTGTGCAGATGGAGAACTCCCTGGACACTTTAAGAACTTCCATTTCAAATGAATATCCAAGAAAAAAGTCTGGTTTCCCATCCTCGCGATGATAGCACAATTTGCTCATTACAGAAAAAAAAAAAAAAAGCCTTCTAACTTATCAGTCTCCACTAATATCCATCTACTACTGGTCAACAGAATAAATGTGGAAGTATTCATCATTTGTGAGAAAGCCACAGTTTGGTCTTGATGGAAACTCCATACAGAGACCTGCGTCTAATGCTATTGAATACTTTTCATTATCAAATCCTCCTTTGTAGCATACTCACATATTCATGGCTGAATAATATTTGATGCATGTAATGTTTGCATTTCCAAGGTGTACATACATGTACAGACAGTACATACATGTACAGACAGTTGCCGGAATAGAGGCCCCAGTTCTGTCAGGATTGTGCAACTACTCATGGTACCCATACAGTTTGTTGGACTAGATTTTTGATAGAAGGGGCTTGTATTTGAGTAAGTTCTGATAAATGAATCCTGTAGGTTTATTATTCAAATGGATTTTTACGTGCAGCCATTTTTTTCTGTGTTCAGTCATCCAAAGCTATTTTGATTGTTTGATCAATAAGCTATGCCTTTTTGCAACTGCTCTGCCTTTGCTAGTTACAGGTTTACATCCGCTAGTATGTATGGAAAGTAGCTCTAAAAAAGGCAAAGCAGTATTAGAAGAAAGGGTGTAGCCAGCCGCATGAAGCTAGCTGACTTTTCTTTGTAGCAGGAGATTTCTTTACCCTTTCTGCACTGGGGTAAAGGCAATTACTTACTCCTTTTGAATGAGTGAATATTATTTTTTCATACCTACACTTCAGCTCAGAGACTTAGCTTTCAGTATTCACAAAGGATAATTAAGATTGTTAATGTTATTTAATAGAAATATAAAAGTTCAGCAGCATAAATGATAAAGTGGAAGAAATTGAGAACATGAAGGAGAACATTGCCGAACATCCTTAAAATCTAACTGAAGCTAAGAGGAGTTTAAAAAGTTCAGAATATTCAGGAATGGCCTTTTCAGAGTGTAACAGTACCTACATTTTATTCGTAGAGTTAATCTGAGAGATTTTAATACAAGGTATCTTTTCCCTAACTGAACTCAATTACTAAAAGAGGGAGATTTCAGGCTGGACGTGAGGAAAGAAATTGTTTACAATGAGGGTGGTAAAATACCAAAACTGGTTGCCCAGAGAGGCAGTAAATGCACCATCTCTGGAGGCTTTATATTCTTTGGAGCTTGAATGGTGCCATAAAGTCTCATTTAAGACAAGAAATTTGTAGTAAATCTCCAAATAAATAAACCCAAAAGTGCTCAAAAAGTGTGTGGATGTACTGTAAAAACTATAGGATTTAGATCACTGCAGAAGATTTATAGACAATTTCCATAGGTTTTCTTTAACAATACAGTATAATCCTGTCACAAATATTTCTATTGTTCATTCCTTATACTGTCCAAGACACCCATGAGGAAACGTTTCAAGGCTTTCTCTTATTTCCACTGTTGTCGATACAGTCTCATTCACAAGCATGCTGTTCAAACAGTCATTAAATAAAAGGAAGTCCATACAGAGATTATTGAGGCAATAGAGGAGATTTTTGAGTATTTGGTACTGAAAAGTAAAATATAAAACTGTTACTATATTAATATGACATTAATTTAAGTCATGTAAATATATAGACATTATTTTGCTATGCAATAATTATGTATGACAGAAAATAAACTACTTTAAGAAAGGAGATTTGCTGGCATTTTCTTCTCTAGCCCTTATCCTGTTAGTCAGGAATGACTTGTCGGAAGAGCGACTGTTGCAGGTACTTTCTTTCACTTCCTGTTTTACCAAAGGAAAGTGAGCTAAAACTGCAAAATTCTAGCGCTTTCAAAGCTTTGGGTCAGCTTTCTTTCCAGGGCCCATTTCTGAGTGGTGCTGACCACCCTCAGTCCCTTTGGAAGACAAAATATGACTTAAGGCAGCTAAAGATATTGAAATCTTTCAGCAGTTTTTCTCTGCCCATGAAACTGCAGATACTACTTTACTTTGTGAGGACCTACAGTACACAAAAGTCTACAGGTGCTGTTTTCAGGATGGACCTTCTGCCTAAAGCCTTTTCTCTTCTCTCAAAGCACACAGACACCAGCAGCAATGGAAAGCCCCTGCACCAGCCTCTGCAGACTGCACAATGTCAGCTCACAGACATTTGTGTTCTTGCCTATTTTCCAGTACAGTCACACATTATGCAGTACTTGCATGTACCACTTCTGCTGGTAATCAAACCCCTCAAAAGATGAAGTGCTATGTCCAAGTCTTACATACTGGCAGTTTACAGTCATGCTCAGGTACTTGGCTCTGTCCTCACAGAAACAAGACAAAGCATGCAAACAGTTCTTGGTAAAATGAAGGGACACTTTATCCTGAGCATCACAGAGCTGCAGATGTCAAAGTGTAATCACATCACCTTTTTATTCTTCTTTACCCCTACCTTTTTCCCTTTTACCCAAGGCTGCCGCTTCTTTCATAGAGGCTTTGGCCATGCAAATCTTGGACTCTGCGTTCAGTCAGATGGAGGTGGCTAGGGACCATCGCCAGAGGAATGGCAAGGATATCAACAGCCAGTTGATATTTCTGGCCTGCAGTAGGTACAGGCAGGAATAATTCTCATCTTTTCACTGTCTGTTTTTGATTACTGGCTTCACCTGAAATGCAAAATCAATGATCTTAATAGCTTTCAGTAAAAACAGCTGGCGTTTCTTACGCATTGGACAAGACTGCTCTTTTCTAGGCAGGGTTTGTGTGGAGAAGTCATGATCGTAGTTCAGGTCTTCCAAATCCCCAGGCAGCACTTTGGCCATTGAATCATCCTTTGACTCCACTCTTTCATCAGTACACTGTGGGGTTTCAGCCTATATTGGCTCCTTCTATATTGTGCTGTTTCAGCCACTACAAACTGTAGTTAGTAGGGCTTGATTATTAGTGCACTATGATGCTATCAGAATCATTTATTAAGAATACTGAATCACTGCATGAGAGTTTAAGTTCTCCTTAGTAATCATTGCCTATAGTATAGGTGACTGGGCAAAGAAATCCAGCCAAGCTGAATGAAGAATTTTACTTCACAACCTCACATCAAAAAAGATTTCTCCTTTTCCAGAACAGATGAACAGTAACAGCAAATAACTGTATTTGAAAAACATTTCAATAAAGAAAATCAAACTCTTAAATCATACTATTCAACAAAAAATTAATTAGTTCAGATCATTAAGGGCTCCAGCTATATTAAGAGGAAGATTTTTAATGGCTGAACCATTGGACCAAGAGCCAGAACTCTGGAGGCCTTTTGGATTTCTGCCATTTGTCTACCACATAATTTGTGCAGTAATGGAGAGGTCTTACCCCTGCCTTCAAGATATCTGTTTAATCTTTCTGATCAGAGTGGCCCAGTTAGCATTTGTAAATTCCTATGCAGCTCTAGAGAACGTGTACTTTTTGCAGGAAAGTCAACATTGCCTATGGCTGAATATCATAACATAGACTAATGTGCTGTGAGTATCCCAAGTGGAAAACACCAATAGACAGCTATGTTTTAATTACACATACACTACAAAAACCCTTGAACTATTGACTCCTATATAAGTCGATTTTAACTAATCCTTCAAATTCCTTTGATTTGTGGTCCATTACATCAGTGCAAACTGTAAAATGTTAACGAATTATTATATGCTTTCTACAGGTTGAAATGAAGACCCTAGTTGCAAAGAAATAATAAATCCCCTTTTTGTGTAAAGTTATAGCTTCTTATGTGGAGTTATTCTAAGTTGCTTAGGGGCTGGAGCTACAGCAGTGCCTATACATTCCACTGTTTGCACCAAATACATAGACTCCCAATTCTGAATCTCCCTCTACTACTAAAAACAAGTTCTAAAGATGACAATGAAAAACAACTGAAAATAAGAAGCTAGGTTTACAAAGAGAAGCTGGATTTGCAAACCAATATTTTTATTCCATTTTGAAGTGATGAGTTTTGGAAGACTAAATTTGAGATGCAGCTGCAGTTTTCATTCAGAGATCTGAGTAAATGGGGATGTTGGCAGCTCCTAGAGACTGATGTCCAAGGGAGGATGATTTCCAGACTGTTATTGCTCAAATGTTCTTCTTTATGGAAAAAATAATTTAAACTCAGAAATGCACTGGCGTAAGCAAAGAGGAAGTTTTGGAAAGTGTTTGACGAAGATCTCCTGTTGCCTTGCACTTACCTTAATGAGTCAGCATGGGATGTGCTGTTTCAAGACTGATCTCCTGTAGGTTACTAGGGTTCCTTAGGCAACATGTAATTCAAAAGATGTTGTCTTTCAGCTCTTTACCCAAAAAAAAAGTTTGGATCAAGATGTTAAAAAATACCATTTTAACAAAAGTGAAGCAGATAGCTTCATTTGAGATGTGTTTTTTAATACTATTACAGTTTTTTACTAAAATAAGTAAATGCTTAAGTAGGATGCTGTTTAAAAAAAAATTGTTTATACATTTCAAGATTTAAAATAAAATGTTGGGTTCTTTATAGTTTTCTCCAGTGTGCTGGTGTTAACCAGAACAGCTTTTTGAATTTGTCAATTTTACCAGTGTTTGCATAACTTTGTATCTTTTTAGCAAAAAAAAGTTAGAATAAAAGTATTTGTCATGATGATAGGGGAGTCCATGTTAAGATATCACTGTGCAGCCTCACATGGGTTTTCATTTTAACTCACTTATCAAACAAGAAAAGACACAGCTGAATAATAATTCAGAGAGATGGTGCATGTGTTCAGTAGGTAGCCAATAGGAAGACGGTTTTTATATAAGTAAATGACATTCGATTCCCTTGCTAATTTGTCACTGTTATTTTAAGAGAAGTTGAAAACCACACTGTTCACACAGGTATATTGGAGAGATTTGTATTTAAAATGAGATGCATCAGATGTGATTTTTTTTAAAAAAACTGCTCTAATCAGAAGACAATCAGAATGAAAAAGATAAAAATAATTTATAAATAACCAGTCTTAGGCTACAAGGTCCCAGCAGGGAAGCAGATAAAAAGAAGTTTATTTATGGGTGCAAACCTGAGAAAATACAGCAGTTATCATGTACTACTGAAAAGTGATGTTCACAGATATTCATGCCCTAGACACCTACATGAGGTACAAAAGACATTGCTTTTCAGAAACAGTGGAATCGGGATGTAGTGAGTCCATGTTTCAGCAGCCCTTCCCATATACCTGCTGCACTCTAACCCCAGCTCCTTGACATGGTGCTCCCCCAGGCTGGCAGAGAAAGGAGCTCCCACCCCTACAAAAACCTAGTTCAAAGTTTGTCTTTGTGTGCATTGGCACTGAGAGAGCTGTTCATGAGATTGTTTTTATTACAGACATAGTTAATCATACAAAGGAACTTTTAATTAACAAGGACCTGCACTTGAGAACCTTATTTAGTGGTCGCAGGACGACAAGCTTCGCAGTATATGGCTTTTAAGATTTCACAATGAGAATGATAGGTCACATGCCTTGAAAATTACTCCAGCCAACATATGGAGAAGTGAAAAAAATATATGTCCTGGGGCTTTCTTCCAAAATTTAACATCACGCACACTGTATGTGGCCAACGAACCACACAGAGAGCACTCAGTCATGTCTCAGGATGGACCTTTGAATTCTCTCAGTAAACTCTGCACTGCTCTTTACCAACTGTTCCTGAATTTAAAACTTCACCTAAATTGCCAGGAAGGACAAGGATTAGGTATGTCTGTTTTTTATCTTACCTTTATTACAATCATTTCATATACTTTTTATGTATAAAAAAAAAATCTTTCATGCTCTCAGTTCTGATCTGCGCAGTCTACTCAGAGTTTCCCTTTCTTTTTCACCATGAAACTAACTCTGAGAGTCAGGATTAGTTTTCTTGATATGTAAAAACATAATCCATTTTATAAAATTTCTTTCCAGCCAAACATGCTTAGCTATTTACGGGATTTTCACTTTCAATATAATCTACATTTAAGATGGTTCCCTAAGCTCAAATTGTATTTATTTAGTGTTTCCAGAACACAAGATCCTAACTGGTTAACGTGCTAATTGTAATAATGGTCATAGACTCACTGTATATTGAAATTAATCAGAAATGTGCTCAAAGCAGTAAAAATACATCATTATTTGAATAAAAGGTGACTGAAATATGTTAAGTACATAAATCAGGAATTATTCATGTGGTTAATTGCCCATTAGCACTACATACTTAAAAATACCTATAGAAGAAAATTCCCTTTGAGGAGGAAATGAAATTATACAGCTGAATATGAATTGCATTTTCTGCCAAGAAGACACCTGGATCTCCAACTTTATAAAAGGCTTGTGGCAGTGCTCAGACACTAGCTAGCAGGCTCTGGAGAAATTTTTCCAATGACTAAGTCTACAGACACTTCATGTACAATTGCTAGCTGACCAGGAGGTCATAGTTAGCTGCAGCTAAAATCTAAATTGTACTGGAAAGTTAATGTTCCTGAGGTTTTTTAGTTTAGCTTATCTTGAATGAATCCGTGGATCCAGCCCAGAGATCATAAGCAAATCTTCTTTTTTTCTCTGTATTTAGTAAAAGCGATTATTCTGTTTACAAAAGGAAATATTTAACTGTTATATGTCTTCTCCATTATTTTTTTACATAGAACGTTACAGATTTTCTTCCATTACTCTTGCATTTTAGCCAGACTACAAAAAGGGCTAGATTCCTGCTGTCTTTTAAGTTTTAGATCCTTTCAAGTTACCTTAGTTTGCATAAGACTGTCAGTGGAAGAGATAACATGCAGACCTTTTTGAGGGAAGATGTTCAAAGCTAGAGAGCTGTGTTAACTTGAGTTGTAGCCCAGTTCCCTGACAAGACTGCCAGCTTGAGTGAGTTTATGAACTCAGATAAAACTTTGCTGCTCACTTAATTCCACAATGATAGAAAATGTTCTGTGCATTAAGTACCAAATTGTGTGATGTGGAATATTAGTACTTAACCAATTCTTAGAGGCATCACAGAGAGAAACATTTCAAGTGGCTGAGGTACAGACATCACTAAGATTGTACATATATGTAAGAGATGAATGATGCTTTCCCCCAGAAACTCCATCCTTGGTTATCTTCCAGGTGTAAAAATACAGAAATTTAAAGATCAGAGTGAAATAGCTGTAGCAGAAAATTAATATTCAGGATGACTGATTGCAAAATACTGATTTTTTTTTAACGCATTCTTCTTTATGACTGACATGCTCCACTTAAACATGAAATACTGAAATGTTTGCTGTTATCACAGTCTCAGCATTGTCTTGTCTACCATAATGACTCTGAGACTGAATAACTACAAAAAACAAGATCCAAGCACTATCATGAAGCACATCACCACCAGGAGAATAGTCTCCAGAAGAGGCAGCTCTGGCAACCCAGCAGATTTTCAAGGGAAAATAACATTTTACCTATGTTCTCATTCCTGCACTACCTCACACAGAGTTACCAGAGAGAAATAAAGGCATTGCTAATGCTACAAAAGCCTAAATGCTCTGGAGGCTGAGGCTGCCTCCCTCCACCTGCACTCAAATGAAATTTTGAACTGGAGAGGAGTGCTGTGAATTTGGATCTGTAGAGACCCTCTCTTCAGCCAAGATCTTCAGCATAAGATCTTGGAGGAATCAATGCTTCATTATTACAATTGCTGACATTTGAGGGCAATAAGCTGCCTAATTTAACAGCAATGTTGTTAACCCGAAGTTCAGGATGGTAGGAACTGAGAGGGAGCAAAAGAATGAAAAGTTAAACAAATGAGTAATGCACACGGACAGTAAGTAGCATTCCCTGTGCTGGGGAAATGGGCATCACCCTGCTAAACTTATACATAATATGGAAGAGTAAGAGAAAGGGCAGGGAAGGGTACACAGCTAGCTTTGTGTCACCAGCATGATTCCTGTTACTGTCAGGGAGCTGGAATTTGGCTATATCTGTTTCTGCCATTAGTCTGGAGGAGACACAGAACTACTTACACTAAATTGGCACTTTCCTTCCTCTGTGCCACTTTAAACAATGGCAGCAAAGAGAGGAAATTTCATAGGATTTAGAGGAAGTTACAAGCTTGCCAATATACGAATATTTCTCACCGTTTCACATACAAAGCATGGATTGATCTAGCCTGTAATTATCAGTGGGCTCTTCCAGAAGTTAAATGTTTGTTATAGCATTGAACAAAGACCTTTAAATGTTACGCTTCTTTTTCACAGTCCCTTCCTCTCATTTCAAAGACATCTCCTGTTCACTTCAGATTTTTTTTTTTTAATGCCTAAAACTTCACTACTGAATGCTTCTTCCTCAAACCAGAGTGGAACCAAGAGCAACTCAACTATTTTCCCCGACTTGAATGACTTGTGGGAAATTGTGTACCATATAGTACCCAAATATATCGACACTGTCTGTATTATTGGAATGCTTGGAAATGCATTTGTTCTATTCACTTATTCACTGCACAAGGGTCCCCTGAAGATAGCTGAAATCTACCTTATGAACCTAGCTGCTGCTGATCTTTTCTTCCTCACATGTCTCCCTTTCTGGGCAGAGAACATCAGGAATGAATTTAACTGGCCATTTGGCAATTTCCTTTGCCGCAGCACCAGCACATCCATCAGCTTGAACATGTACACCAGCATCTACTTGCTGGTGGCAGTCAGCGTGGATCGCTATTTGACTTTTATTCACACCTTGGATCATAGAGTGAAACGGAGAAAAACTACATCCAAAGGGGTCTGCTTGCTCGCATGGTTCTTTGGCAGCTTACTCAGCATCCCAGCCTTTATGTTTCGGACTGTGAAACACTTTCCTCTGTGGAATATTTCAGCATGCACTTTAGACTTCCCCACTCCATTGTGGGTAACAACTGAAAGGCCGGTATTCAACATAGTGGGGTTTGCATTGCCATCTACAGCAGTTATCTTCCTTAATTTCTCTACCATTCGCTCCCGGAAAAAAAAGGCAAGGGAACACAGAGCACTCGGAACAAAGAGTTGCAAGGAGTACAGAGGTGCAAAGGCAACCAGGCTGATCTTCACAGTAGTACTGATATTTCTTCTGTGCTGGACTCCTTACCATTTTTTTGTATTCCTTGATGTATTATACCAGACAGAAGTAATCAAAGGGCGCTTCTGGGGGGAACTGCTCAACTTTGGTGAGCAGTTTGGTTACACTCTGGCTATCAACAACAGTTGCATTAACCCTGTGATTTATGTCTTTGCTGGAAAATACTTCAGGCAAAAGGCCTCAGAAGTTTTTTCACAGTTTATTCCTTGTGGATTTCCTTTGAGCTGGGTATCATTCAAAGTCTTCATATTTCGACATGCTTCCAATCAGGCATAATTTAACCTAATGGTTCTCAGTTTCATTTTCATTTTGCTATTACAACTTATTTCAAGTGGCATCAAAAATTATTATGAATTTGCTGATCTGGCATTTACAGAGTATGCTAATTATTTATTAAATTAAATCACTTGGCTGCTTATTTGTCCTCAATTTGCTTTTCTTTTTCTATGGTATCCATCCAAATGTATAAAGTGATACAAGAATTTTATACCAAATGATTTGTGATCAGTTTTCAGTGACCTGAAAAAAAAAAACTCTGACAGATATCAGAACTCTCATTTCTTTACAGAAAGCCATAAGCTGGCTAAACATTTTACTGCATTGATCTGTGATGACAAACACCAACAATGCAATACATAAAATTATAATGTGTATTAAATAGAAAATATGAGTTTAACCTTCAGCTGATAGCTGCATTTGAACAATTATAGAATAGCTCCAATTATTTTTAACATTTTTTTTAGAGATTTACACTTTCAAAGTAGCGTATGGAAAATTGTAACAATTTTGTGCATTTCAAATATATTCAGTACGTAAATATTGTACAAGACAATGTACCACAAAGAAAGTGTACATAAGCTGTTAAAAAAGGAAAGCAACCAGTAACCTCTTTAAAATCTGACTTTTTCTTGTTCCAGAAAATGTTACACAATTACTCATGAAATACCTAAAGATTTTTTTTAACTTTCATATGTGGAAATACCAGTGGTGGCCATTAATACCATGTTATTTTGGACTATCTCTCATCCAAGGCGAATCCTTAGCTATATATTTATATTTTTATGAAACAAAATTAATAAATTACATAACAAACTATTTTACACCACCCTCTTGTTCTTTACTATATTAATTTTGTCTCTTTCCATGTTCTTTGGGGAAGAGCAAACTGTAATTAAAAAACAAAATATAAACTCTGGTGGTAGCAGTAGTGATAATAATAATGACATAACAATAATACACCAGACAGGAGATAAGAAAAAGGAAACTTCTTTTCCATCATGGCCACAACTGTAGAATAGACTCAAAACAACTGAGATATCTATTCCTATAACTCTAAAGGTACGTGTACATACAGACATGGAAGAAAACAGGAGATATACTTGTAGTGCAGCCTATTCAGCCAGAAATATTTTGAGTACAGAAAGGGGCATGTAAGCACATCACTTTTATAGCATTTTGTTTAATTTGTTATTATAAAGCCTGTTTGATCTTGTCACTTGTAACAGTGCAGCATTTTCCACAGTTCTTTTTAGGGTCGCCATTTGAATATGCAATTAATCTCTTATTAATCAGAGAAATCTGCCAGCTCATCTTCACTGCAATAATTTTAGTGTTAATTTTTAATGATTCCCCCAAACCTTTTGAATCTGAGCAGTGGAAGACTTCTGAAGAGTTAAAAGTCTATATTCCTGCAGTAATGGCTTAAGAATAAAGGGTGGATTAAGGGATGAGAGAGGAAGAATCATTCAGAGGTTTATTAGTTTCACTCCTTCAGGCTTTTTTTAAATAAATGTCAGGGTTAGACATTAGCAGTAACAACAGAATGGGAAGTCCACTGACTCATCCAAGATCAAAAAACTCCATTTCAGTCTACTGTAAACTGTTGCACATTGCTTTTATTTAACACATCACCTTTTGAATCCTTCAGAAAATTCCGAGCAGAGATATTTTCTGGGAAGAAAAGAAAAAAAAGCTGAAATAATGAAAACATTTCCCAATATAGAGGGGGACCTTAAAAGGGAAAAATTATCGTCTTCTCTGACTAATGCTTGTCCATGTTATGCAATGTATACAAATAAAGGGAAAAGCACTTGAGCCAGATCCCATGTTTAGGATATGAGCTAATATTTTGAAAATGAGTCCATAATCTGAAATCAGTGGAAAACCTCACATTTGTTTCAATAGGCAAGTGATAAAGGCTTTCCTAAAAATGCTGCTTCTATTTTATATGTGCACAGCTGTCAGGAAAAGCATCTGTAGCTTAAATACTACTTTAAACCACTTAATAGGGCCTTGAAAATCAATGAATCAATGGATTACTCTCCAATACATATGTATGTAAATAAAAGTATTTTTTATCAGCTTCTCTCATTACTGATTGTGTGAGAAAAAGATGAAAAATAAATGCAATCTACTCCATAGCAAATGCAAAATTCTATATGTAGTCAGATATAATCCACTGCACAGATATAGGGTGAAGAGTGAGAGACTAACAGCAGTTCAGCAGAAAAGGAATTATAGATTAAAAGTTGAACATGACCTAGAACTCCCATGCTGGTTTTGCCTTGAAGGTGTATGTGACAGCAGGTAACGAACTTAAACCGTCACAGGGGAGGCTCAGGATAATCATTAAAAAAAACCTTTCATGGTAAAGCTTGTGATAGGCTGCTTTGAAAAGAATTCAGCACCACAGGAATGGAAGCCTCCGAGACTACTTTGGACAACCATTTTGGGAAAGATGCGTGTGTAGTCAGTTCTGCCCCTGCACAGGGGGGCATTTTTGATGATGTATGTCCCTCCACTGACTCTTTCTGTTGTGGTTACTAAGTAAAGTTTCCTTGTTTGCACTTTCAGGGCTTTTCATGTATCACCTTTCAATCGATACTGAACTCATAGAATACCAAGTTGGAAGGGAGCTCAAGGTTCATCTGGTCCAACCTTTATGTCAGCTTTGATTGATAGCCACTCAACAAATTCTGACAGACTCTACTGCCCATGGGTTATTCTTTTGAATAAGCACACCTTTTACCTTCTCTCACATTACTTCTCATACTCTCAATAAACAATGCAAGGGTTACTCATTAAAAAACTTCTGTGCTTCAATATCAGTCTTCTACAGGCAAGATCCCAGCTGCCTAAGAGCTTGCAAGTATAATTTAACTTCTTCTCCCTATCCATCTATACTGAATTAGTGTATTTTATATTTTAAACATAATTTCTCTAGGGCAAGGACTATCTTTTTGTTATCTGCTCGGGCTATGCTTCATGCCCAGTTAATCATAGTTTAAAATACAGCCCTGCTAGCATCACTGCAACAAAGTGACATTTAGGAATCACTGAAACCCATCTCGAGACATACAGCTGATTCATTTCTAAAACTGAAGCTAGAATAAAAGACATTGGTCACTAAAAATAAAAGCAGAAGCATTTTCAGAGATCAGTGGCCACATGGGACTCTAGCCTGTCAGGAATAATCTTCCTAGGAAGAAAGCTGTTAGCTATCCCTGTGGAAATCATAACAAATCAAGTAAAAATGTTGACTCTTCCATGGAAGAAAGTCATATGCATATAGTACAGATGTGCTGGAACTTTCAGCAGCCAGATCCCATTCACATAGAGATGCTTAAACCCTACAGAGTTGCCTGTGACAGGATTTCACAAAAGACCTGGTGACAGAGCAAGAGGACCTGTTTCACTGCCTGTGAGTGGCTGTGGGCCAAGGGTGCTGTACATGAAGGAACCTGCTTTCTCATGGCCCTAGTGAGCTTGTTGGTGCACTCCCAGCAGAAGGAAAGGAACAAGAAAAAAAGCTCTGCCAGATCACAGAACCAGAATCCTACTGGGGAAAGAGGGCTGTGGCTGGAGGTTAACAGCGAACAGAGGCATATCTGACCAGAGACTGGGAGTGAAGAAACAGAGGATCAGACTGAGGGGAAAGAAGAAAGCAACTACCAGTGTCTCTGTCAGCCACTTCCCTGTGCAGGACTGTGTGGAAGATAAGGTAGCTCACATAGGCTAAAAGCAAGCATTGAGGGAGGAGATGAGATGGGAGCTGGCTGTACTAGGAGACATGGCAGGAATCAGTATGCCTGTGAAGGGGAAATGGCTTTTACAAGGAACTGGGAAAGAGCTGGGACCAGCTGGGCCAAGAGGATAGAGCAAAATACAAAACAGGGAAGAAGAGGCAGATGCCAAAAAATACAAACAAACAAAAAAATCAATCAATCAAACAAACAAAACACCAACCAAAAAAAACTGTCAAAATTAAAAACATTAGAAGAACTTTGAGTTTACAAAATCAAGAATGCAGGGGTCAGGAAACATTTGACATAAAACTGCCCCTGGAATTTCAGAGTGGCCTCTTTCAGTGTACAAGTTATAATACAGTCCTATATGACTAAGTTTCGAATTTCCAACATTGCAACTTAACCACTTGTGATTTAGCTTCGTGTCACCCTGCATTTTGTGAGAGAGAAACACACTTATATAAACCAAACAGTGACCTCAAGAAACTAAATCATCCATCCTGTGTATTAAAGAAAACCAGCAGTATTGATAATACACATCCTGCCTTGAATTTTACAGAAAGAAATCTTTGAAACAACACATAACTAAACTGAAAAAATTTGCTGCAGTGAGATGATGTAAACACAAATTAAACTAATGATCATATACAATAATAACTTAAAAGATTAGAAAAATTCTAAAAGAAGAGCAATTACAATACTGTCATCAGCACAGATGTAGGAGGGAACATCCCCTGTTCCTTGCAAGCACAGTAGGATTCCTGACAAACAATACACACCACCCTTGGTCACTGGAAAGAAGGAGTGGAAACTACTTTATTATAGAAGAATAAACAGGGCTTTGGGTCCAGCAAGAGGGCAGGAGGGCAGAACTGGGGATTTAAAAAAATCCTGTTAACTCTGGGTCACAGACGTCAGCTGGAAACACAGATCCCCTGGACTGGACCAAGTGAGTGTAGGCCTACTTTAATTCTCCAGAACACAATGCATTGCAAATACCCATAATGCTGACCAAGAGAAAGTATTAGCAAAGTTCTTCTCCAAAGGAAAAGTGAACACCTTCTCCTTCCTTTCCTTTTTTGTTGCTGTTTCAAAAACCAGACAATCTTGCTGGGTAAGTATACTCTGCAGGTGCTCATAAAGAACCAGGATTTGACCCATTCTTAAGTTTCGCTTTTGTTATTAAGCATGGCTTAAACAGATCCAGTTGCCTCTCAGGATCAATCCATGGGCAGCAATGCACCATACTACCTTGTGTGAATAAGGAATAAGCCCGCTTTAGCACTGTGCTCCTCAGTTTCTGGCTGGAGAACCTTGTCCACACAACCTACTTTGGCCATGCTGTTACCACAAGTACAACAACTCTCTTGTGCCATCAAGCAATGGTCATGGAGGGTTATTAAATTACTTGACACAGTAAAAAGGGATCAACGAATTCCAAACTTCCTGCTTTTAAAGCATACATGTGGCTAGCTGCAGTGAATTCTACAGGCAAACATCTTAGGAAGAAAGATCTCTTCTGCCATCTTAATCTTGTACATTGCAGGTTTGTTCCAGCAAAATCTTCACTGTCTGCTAGTGATATTTTCCTTCAGGAGCCAAAACTTATTCCCCATCATAACTCTAATCTATAGCTATAGCTGGGAGAGAGGTTCTCCTCTGGGAAGTAATTCACACAGAGAAAATTTCACATTTGGTTTCCTGCATTGTTATTTATCTATTTCAATTGGACAGCAAATCCTCAGCCACACACCAGGAATGAAAACAGGCACCATCATTTCCCACAGGAAGAGGTGGAGTAAGTCTCACATTCATGACACAAAACTAACTCAACAGATAACCTGCAAGGTCCAAATCATAGAAGAACTTTTTCAATTTTCCTAGTACCTTTATGATGTATGCACTAATGTACATGACAGGTTACTATGGAGTGAGAAATGCTCATCGCTCAGCACTGGGAGGGGAATAAGTAGAAATATTTTATTTGCAGCATCAAGCACCCCTTATCTAAGTGACAGAACTATCCAATGAATAAAAAGTTGGAGCCCAAAACCTCAATTCATCTACACCACAGTAAACTGAAATTAGTGGCACTCTACCTATTTGTACCAGCCAAAGGGCTAGTCCTGAACAGAAATACTGACTTTGCCTGCCTACCATTGCACCATTTTAAAATTCCTTTAATTTTTTCAAAGTCAAAAGAATTATATCAGTGTGAAAAGCTCTATTTTTCTGTAAGCTACTCCTCTTACCTATAAAGCTTCTGCTAAAAGAATCTTTCACATGTCAAAACTGCTGGTGTGTACTGTGGATGTTACTGAGGGATAGTGGGGATTTGCCCTTTTGCAGGACAAATCCTGAACATACATGACCTTTGATCAACCTCTAATGACAAAGTGAAACTCTCATTAAGCTCAGTTTTGAAAAAAGTAAATTACAAAATAATGCCAAGACTTGATACTAAGTTTAATAAATAAAAATGCAGCTAGAACATTTTCACAAACAGAAAAAATCCAAGAAAATTTAAGTATCACGCTGACTATTCTGCAAAACTTTAGTCAGTCTCTCAAGAATCAGAAGAAGCACTGAGCCTCTGAGTGAGGCCTCTTGCCAGCATTGCTTAACCCTTATCTGCTGTTTGCATGCCAGCATCCTGATGTGGATGCCGGTAATTCATAAGGCAAATTTCACACAGCCAGAACATAAAGTCTCTCTGACGTGGCAAGTGGTAGTCAGGCAATGGGTGATTATACATCTGATGAGATTTAATGCTCTATAAATATCCTTAAGGTTTAGGCATTATTGCAGATAAATAGTAATCTACCAGACTGGCCAAAATTATTTGTGAGAAGATGTTGTGATATTTAACGCAGTTTTGTCTCCTGTCTTGCCTCAGACATTTGGATGTGAAGGGCTGCAAAGCTCCATTGTGTCAACTAAATAAAGGGTTCTGCAACTGTAAGAAAACTGCTTTGTGTAGCATCATCAAATACATATCCAGGTGAACTTACTTTTTCCCAGAGTATGGGCGAAAAGGAATACTCTGCTTTGTTTAGCAACTATTTCAGAGCTGTTAAATAATAACTCATCACCACCAGGCTATCACGGAAACATTATCATCGCCCTATTAACAGAAAAAGGAATTAATGATGGCAGAAGATTAATGCAACAAACTGAATTGTAGGTATACAAGTACATATGTAGACTGCCACTTGTCAATGGTATAAAAATCTCTACAGCAAGGCCAGGGTTATTCTTCATGACTTGGTAATAAAGGAGAAAAGTAAATTCAAGCTAATGGAAAATACCTACCAGAAGCAAGTTCCAGAAATGAAAAAAAGCTATCAAAAGGCTTTTAGGTGCACATACTAGTGCAGCTTCACACATCCAAAACTTCAAGGCAAATTCTTTGCTGAATTGTCTGCAGATCAAGAGTAACATTCAGGGTCTCAGTGATGCATCAAAGACATAAACTTTCCTTCCAAATGTTGCCTTGTTCACACCAAGATTTAGTACCCTTTTTTAGGCCTACCCAATACATACATTTTAATAGCCCAAGGGGAACAGATAGCTGTCTAACTACCAATTGTACAAGTATCTCAGTTTCCCAAAACCACACAGCACAAGCTCTGACACCAGCTATATCTACACAGCCCTTTGGATTTCTGCAGCAGCTGTATTAGCACCACTGAGCTGACCTTGAAGGCTTCCTTACAGCAGTGTAAGGAACACATTGTGTCCAAAGATATGCCAGTGATAAAGGCACAAGTGTGTTTTCTGAATGACAGTTTCAGTTCTCAACTCTGCTTTTTCAATTTTTTTTTTGTTTGCTTAATCTTGGAGAAATCCTTAATGCCCATAATAGCCTGCTAAACGGGACATCTGATTGCCCTGGTTTGCAGAGGCCTGTTGGGAAGACTAAAGTGTCAGTAATTCCCCTTACCTGCTGACAGCATTATGCTGCTTAGAAATCCCATTTGCCCTGAGGCTCAGTGGAGCCAGAAAGTCTTCAAGGAGCCTGCAAGAAACACCATCAGGCAGACAATGAGGCCAAGCACTCACTTTGGGGACAGATGGGGTAGATTGATAGCTGGGGATATAACTGCAGATTTGTAGGCTGCTGGAAGCAATACGTGCAGCTGGGTTTGCTCCTAAAATGTCACCCCAGCAATGAAACCCCTAGACTAAACAGTATAGCCAGAAAGGTACTTGTGTTTTGAGGCTGCTGTGATCAGCCCTATACACAGCAGGGTCACTGCCACCAATATATTTCAGGCTGCCATCAACCAAATGGGGCTTACAGGTTTCACAGTTGTCTTGTAACACCTAAAAATGCTATTAATATGACATTCAGATATTATAATAACACAGGTTATCAAGTGCTTCATCTAGACTATAAAAGCCAAAACTACCTATTGTCTATGGGCACATATGCAGAGTATTTATAGGTTGGTATTTACTAGTAAAATATTTGTCAAATAAAAGAAGAATTTTTATGTTTGAATGTGAAAATAACTAATTACTTGGAATAGCTAGACAAAAAACCTAGACCAGTTCGAATCACAACTCATTTTCCATGTTATAGTAAAAATCAAACATCCTTCAAGTACATGGCACGTTATGCAAATAGTAAGTCTTCTAAACAGCACATGTCTCTGAGAAACTACACAAAAGTACCATTTATTGATCACTTTAAAAGTACTAGCACATAGAGAAATCACATAAGCCAAGGGCACAGTTTCAGTATTAAAAAATAGTTGTGGGATGATAGACCTCCATTGTTCTTCCTGCCCTGCTCGGCTTCACTTCCAGGCATTCTACAGAATTCATCCTGTTTATTTGTATGAGCTGTGAAGGGTCTGGGAGAGTTATTTTGAGATACTGTTCCAGACTTTTGGGATACTGATGTGAAACATGACTCCCTTTATGCACTGGATTCTTTGTCTCCTCTTTCCTCAAATTCTAGTTGCTCAGACTAATATTAGTGAGTTATCGCCTGCCCTGACTTTAGTAAAACACTTCTTTATCCAGTTCATTATATGATTTTCTCATGCACTGCACAATACCAGTCCAGTCATATTGTAGGAGACGTATGCAAAGTCCCTGATCACTAACGGAGATAGCATGCAGAAGTAGATAATGGGAGATAATACCATTCAGGAGGGCTCCGAGTCCAGGCCCACAACCTCTCTCCCACCGCATCAACAGGAGTATCATACACAGCCAGCCATGCTTAGCACATGCCATCCTGGAGCAGGAGAGCCCCTGTAACTCTGCAGCAAAGTACTAGCCCAGTGGCAGAGAGCTAGGGGACAGAATCCAACAGTACAAGACAAATTTGATGAACTAGTCAAACCATCTTCCCTTTAGGAAAGATCAGCTGTATCTTCCTAGATGTGCAAAATATCCTCTTTCTCTCACACAAACCAATTGAGAAATACTTTTGTTTGCCTAAGATTATTGCTATGTAAAGAGACATTTTCTGTACAACTTTCAGAAGCAAAGAAGGCAGCAAGATGTACTTAGTTCTCTGAACTGAGGTGCACTCCGTTCCTTGAATGCTCTCCTATGATATGAGAAATACTCATACCATAGTATTATTTGGACTAATAGCTCTGATGGTATTAGTCCAGCTTAGAGTAAGGTTAATACCACTTATTGAGCATTAGTAACAAACTCATTCCATAAAAATGTGTTACAGGAAAAATATCATCTATTTTGAGAAATGAGTGTATGTTATCAGAAGCCGTCAGCAAAAAGAAACCAGCTCCTCTTAGAAAAAGAGCATTAAAAATATGAGAATGTCTTAGTCACTCCAGAGTGACTAAGTCTAATGAGTTTTGTACTCATTAAAAATTGCGGTGTGCCAATTTTAAAATATAGCACATATTCTGGTTTCACAGAATCATAATTTCTTATTGTCTTCTGCTGTTATTACTGAGTTACATGCTACACCTTAATAATGCACACTGTCAAGAGTTAGATAATTGCATTCCTTTTCCTGGACATTCTCTTATTTGTACAATTTTAAGTATTATTAATGTGAAGGTGATTTCTGAGAGATATGTTTTAGTATTCAGCTTATCCAAGTTTACTTCCTTAGGTGACAGAAAATGCTATGTCATGAGAAAAAATGGCACAATAAGGAAATTAGAAAACCAGCTATATCCAAAAATAAAGCAGCAGTAAAGATCCAGACGTGTTAATGAAATTCTCTATCACATGCTGCTACCAAACATGATACCAAAATCTGGGGGTCTTATAAGCAAAGCACTTAAAAAGGTTATATTTGGTAATGGAAACAAAGACAGAGGACAGTAAAACAGTTCAAAGTTTGGAAAATGGTGTGTGCATCATGGAAAGCAGGTTAAATGAGCCATAGCTTGGCTGCAAGACCAGGGGCTGGTGGAGGTGGGCAAATCACTCCTGTCAGTATGGGCTATTCCATCTGCATTGGATCAGCAACTTTGTGTCCTTGGTGAGAGAAGCTAGGGAAGCAAACAGAAGAATTGGAAAACTTCGAGGGCTTTTCCTTTCTCATCAGTCTAGGCACTGTGAGAGACAATGGAAAAAAGACTGTGTGGCAACAGTTAAGTACAGTCAGGTAATCAGAAATTATCCTAACACAACACAAACCAATTAAGGTGAGGGTAAATGAAGGTGGGTCAGACAATGGAGGTTGTTGTATTTGATTGCTTCCGGCAATCTGACTTCTCAGTGTTATTTGCTAAGTCATTTCAGTATGTATGCATGCATATGGAACTAAGACTACAATACCTTTTAGTTTTTAACAACCCATTTTTTCTTCTGAAGGAAATATTTAGAAGCTACAGTGCTCTGCAAGGCAAATAATTTCTAATTTATGAAGTCTAGAAAGTATCGGATTACTGCTTGCAATATTCTAGGGCATTAACTCTTCCTCCCTCCACATACATACTGCAATAAATACACTAAATTTCTCTTTCAGCAAATTTAGTTTTAAACTTCTAACATAACAGGCTGCAATTACTGTCTGATGCTGTTATAGCAAGATTGATCAGTTTGATTAGAATCATAGAATCATAGAATAGTTAGGGTTGGAAAGGACCTTAAGATCATCTAGTTCCAGCCCCCCTGCCATGGGCAGGGACATCTCCCACTACACTATGCCACCCAAGGCTCTGTCCAACCTGGTCTTGAACACTGCCAGGGATGGAGCATTAATGATGGTGAACTGTTCCTAGACAGGCATTTTGCTTGAAAAATACAGCTACTTTTTTCCTCACCAAATATCTACAGAATGTATGTGCTTTACATGTTTTAAATGCTTATTGTTTAAAATTATGCAGCAGATAGTATATACTGCAGCCTACTGAAGAATAATTAAGCCTTTAATTTTCCTGCCAGTGGTTTCAGCTGCTGATTTTCAGACAGCCATCCAAGGCACCTACTTTAATCTATCCTGCATCACCTGAAATACTTTCCAACCTGCCAAGAGCTTGGTGCACCCTATTGATCAGAGCACACTCCCACAGGAGTAATCGATTCACTCCATTCATACAGGTTTGTGAACATAGCTTTGCTGCCAGAAATACCAGGGAGTTGGGAGAGGACCACGGGAAAGAAAAGGTGGCTCCTTTACTTCACTGAAGGACAGGCTATGCTGGACTAGTAGTAGCCCCTGAAGCTGCTCTGCCTCTGTGGCTCAGACGGACACTTCAGCTGGAACCTAGTCTGTTCTCTTCTGCTCAGACTTGTTGAAGGAACTTCTCTATCTCCACTGGGACTACAGACATGGAAACAAAGTCATAGTTTAAGTCTGGTTTTGCAGCAGTGCTTACCAAGCTGGAGGACAGCTTCCCAACAGACTAATAAAATGTGTCAAGCTGCATGGTGCTGCGTTGCAACGCAAAGCAACTTCACCATAGTTTTACCATGAGCTGCTACCCTGAGCTATTAAAATAGTGACATTGATTAGGGCTTTTTCTGAAAAGCTTCTCTCTTTGGTCTCAAGGAAAGGCCATGTTTCATATTCTGCTCACTGCTATGCAAGTGTGTGCTACACAGCGCTGTTTGCCAAGTGTCTCAAAAAGACTAATGACGTTTATAGGGCTTCATATGTATTTGGACACAATATTTTCATGGTAATCACATCCAGGATTCAGAGCACCCTGCGAGATGGCCTTCTTTGAGCAGAAAAAGAAATACATACTAGTGAAAACGATTGGTAAGGCAATATGGAGCCTCACAAATGGCTAATTTCTTTACAGCTCTTAAAACTGCAATTGCTAGTTATATAATTACAATTACACAATTTCAATTTATGATACTTATAATAGAATTTCAAAATATATCACAGTAGGTCTCTTGTGTTGGAACATAGGCCATTGCTGCAGACCACTGTGCAAGGAGCGTTGACTCATACCAAATTTTGTCCTATATGAAATACAAGCTAGAGACCTACAGTGTGCCCAGCCACAGCATGCATGCTCTCGCTGTGAACTCTGTGCAAGCTGTGTCGTGCTTCTCCCTCCTGCCCAGCCCTCATAAACATTAGAACTACCCAGCGCAGGATGTGTTCACTGAATTAGAGGGTGCTCACATAGCCTCCTTGTCTGATCCCAGTTCTTTTGCACACCTTCATATGAATCACAATACACACTGTCACCACAGAAACTCTGACAGCTTAGATTAGATGCTACTAGTATAACACACAATAATGCCACAGGGCAAGCCAGGGCAACCCAGGCCCCCAGCTACATATGCACTAAGGAAACCATCACTAGAACTGACTATCTCATCAGGGAAGACACCGAGAGATTATATATGGAATATACCATTAAAGTTAATGCACCCGAAAGAAAAATAAAAGGAAGTTGCACTTAAACAGCAAAATGGAGTGGCCACAAATGGGATTAAATAATGGCCAGATGAAGCTCAAACTCCCTGACCCATTACAAACATTAAAATAATTCGCTCTCCTTGATGACCTGTGTTAGGTAAAACCACTGAAGAGTCATACAGTTCCCAGCATGACCTCCTTTGTTAAAAGGTCCTTGTCTGAGAGGTCCACTGACCTGTTTTCTCCCTCATCTCTCATTATGACTGAAGGAGGACTAAGGGCAAGGCAAAGAAGCTTTCCTGAAAGGTAAGAGTTAGAAATACAGAGACAGTTGCAGGGAATGTGTACAAGTGCATTGTCAAAGTACGAAATTCCTATCTTTTTTAAGAGTAGTTGAAAATCCTTACTCCTCCTTCTCTTGGCTGTTACAATCCCTTTCTGCTTATAATCTAGTTTTGCTGCTTCAATTGTTCTGGAGCACTTGACCTAGTAGTCAGGCAGTAAACACCTGCATTCCATCACTATACTCTGAGAAACATCTGCATTGTTGCCTTTAACTGTCTTTCTACTTCCTGAGAAACTTCTGGCATCGTTACTTAGGCCCACAAATACAGAGCTCTGTTAAAACACAGAAATTAAAATTCAAAGGACAGGCTTGTGATTCAAAGAAAGGTGTGCTATCTCACAGGTACTCATCAACCCTAGCCCTTTCAAAGACGCAATAATCATAGAGTCATAGAATAGTTAGGGTTGGAAAGGACCTTAAGATCATCTAGTTCCAACCCCCTGCCATGGGCAGGGACACCTCCC
>JAOEHY010021521.1:0-18691 GCA_025447955.1 Psilopsiagon aurifrons
GGAGGTCCTCCTGCAGCGGGGGCTGAGCTGCGGGACGGTGTCAATGGCTGAGAGGGGTCAGGGAGCTGAGAGGAAGCTATGTTAAAAAATGTCAACATTTAAGGTTTTGTTTTAATTGAGAGTAAACAAAACATTTGCATCAGTCTAAACATGCATTCTCATGCAAACACAACCTCATTTGTGGATTTTTTTTCTCATTGCTGTTTGCAATACATTTCAAGATATTAATATTTTCTCTGGAATCATTTTTCTTCATTTAAATACGCAGGCTTAATGTAAGCTTTAGAAACCTTTATTGCCTGTCAGTAAGTAAAAAGACTCCAGAGCCTTTAGCAGGGTTGAGATCTGCTCCCACAGCAGACAGGCTGCCTCGTAGACCTCATGCACTGGGTGTGCACTGTTGCTAGCTAATGCAGAAGGAGAAATAAGATTTAAAAATTATTCTCACTCTGTTATACACATCCTTAAAGCTGGTATAGCTGGAGGGGAAGATTTTTTTCCATGTAATTTATCACAGAATACTATGCACAGTGAATAGCCCGTGTTTTGCTTTGTATTCAGTTTCTTAGGATTGAGAGAAAATAGAGGAGACCTGTGTGTCACAAACATGATGAGGAGAATGGATAAACCCTCTCTACTCTTGTGGGACTGCAGCAGGGTGCTGGATTTGATTTGTTTAAAGCAAGTGTTTTGATTGTTCTGAGGCATGTTGGGGAAGCTGGAGGTATCAGTAGCTTCCCTGCTCCTCAGGGTAACAACCAACAAAACCAACACCCAACAAGAAAAGCTGCAAATACTGCCTTGTTAGCAGAACAAGATAGGTAAAGCAGGTTAGATGAACAGTCTCCTGCCAAAAGGTTAAGGCGAATCTGCATTTAGATACAGTATGAAAGCAGCACAGGCAGGTCTTGGGCTGGTAGGACAGACTCACTGGCAAAGATTCTCCCAGGGTAATATTGCACTAAAAATGAGGGTTACAGAGTCATTCTTCCCTTTCATATGCTGTGTTTCTACCAGCCTGGGTGAAACTTGCTGTAAAATCTGTAGCAGCATGAAGCCAACAGATGCTCTGTTCAGGAAAGAGAAAAGTCACAGTGCATGGCTTTTGCACAACTTCATCTCAGGACACTAGATGATAAAAATTGACATGGGTTTAAGAATCAACTTGGCAATTTCATAAAAGAAAATACATCTGCCTAGGAATTTCCATTAAGAGCAGAAATATTAAGGAATCATTCAGACTGCTTCATGTTTGCCCCTGCGAGTACCAATCTCCAAGCTGGCTACACGTGCCACCTCTGCCAGGTTTCCGCAAGTGAAATATTGAGATGTGCCATGTAGGACAGAAGGAAGGAATGAATCCAGCTGCACCCCAGAACATGGCATGCCTTATGCAGTGTCACAAAAGCCTTAATATCTCCCCAGTGAATTACAATAGTTTTATGAATTTAAGCCTATAACCTCACGGGGATGTTCCTCTGCCCTTCTGCTTTTTATACTCCTGCAGACCTTTAAATGGTGAACAGGAGTATGCCTAACCATTTAGGAATTATGAAGTGAGCTTCAGACACCCCATCAGGAGTCTGTCTGTATGGGAACATCCCAGCCATGCAATCCCTTCTGGCATCCAAATAGAGTTACAGGGTTTCGCCTTGCCTGGTGTGGCTACATTGTCCGGTGCTCACGGCTCTCTGTATCAGATCTTCGTCGCAACTGTCAGTAAATAGTTGTTTGCTTTGCAGTGTCATTTCTTACTTATTCAAGGTTTAGGTGATGTTCTTCCCACAGCCCTTATAATTCAGTAGAGGAAACAAACCAGTAACAGAAGGCAAAGCCTCAGTAAATACATCACTGCCCAGCTCATGGGAGCATGAATGAAGTTAAACAAAGTCACAGAGTTGCTGATACTGATGGTGAACTTTTGAACTAGGAGGCGTGGTGAGCAGTTGCCAAAAGACTCCTACCCCGGCATCATCTTTGCAATTCCTCTGAGCTTTGGCTCATTTCAGCCCCTTTTATATCAAGCCAGTGAAATATTCTGGGGTTTTTTTTTTTTTTTTTGATCTAGTGTACGTCACCTGCAGGAAACGAGATTTAATTTGGATGCTTTGTCTCTTTATCTGTTGTGGAAGCTCCTGAAGACATGGGCACATCATTTTGTCTTGTATTTGGATGGATGGTAGCTCCTCACCTATTGAGCTACTGCAGGTATTGAAGAATGTCTTACAAGGCTGTATCAGCAGACACCAAAAGCCCGTAGCAAAAAAAAAAAAAAAAAAAAAAAAAAAAAAAAAAAATCTGAATAAATGAATGGGTTTTTATTTTCTTGTGATTAGTTTTAAATGTCACTATTTATTTTCAAAAATACAGCATAATTAGGAAGTTAATAAAGTTGTTGCAATGACTGGCCAAAGAATCTGACTGCCATGTGCCCTTAGAAGCAAAACCAAAGGAGTTTCAGATAAATAAAGAACACAGGAAGCACAATGATTGATGCATGTAGTTAATATTTTACAAATCCTGTTATAAATGAAAGCAGTCCCTTGTTACTGAGATAAAAGGACAATTTCAAACTCCTGAAATTTTCCATCAGATTTTACGTTAAAACTTTCTGTGAACAGACGTGCAGATGCCCTTAAAGAAGTGGCATTACATTTTTAGCTTTTATGAGAGACAGCATTATATGATAGAAAAAAACGTTCAACTGAGGATAACTGAGAATAAGCACTGTAGGTTTTTTTTGGTTTTTTTTTTTTTTTGGTTTTTTTTTTTTTTTTTTTACGTAAAAATCCTTTAAATTCATACGGCATATTCCAACACGTGCTTTTACAAAACCTAATACAAGTGGTTTTTGTACTCTCCAGTGATTCCCAAGTGCTACTGTAATAAAGAGAATAAAATGCAGATTTTAATAATACAGATAGAAAATTATCACCTTTGCTACTTTTTGCTTGATTTGAATACACATTTTTGCTTTAAATGCTACTGAAATGTTTATTATCATTTTAATTATTCAGAAACCAATTCCATAAATATACTGACCATTACAATGGTTTTCCTAAACATGTGGATTGACTATGCTATTGAATTAAAGGAATTGTTCTACCCACACCAATAATGATCTCTTCCAAAAATAATGATTTTCTTGTAATTTTTTTAAACAGATCTAATAATAGATCAGAAAGATAAACATATGCAACACAACAGAACAAGGAAAGTATCCCTGTATTTTCACTCTCTCATGACATGTAAATGCCATAAAAGAATCATAGAATATTTAGGGTTGGAAAGGACCATAAGATCATCAATTTCCAACCCCCCTGCCATGGGCAGGGACATCTCACACTAAACCACGTCACCCAAGGCTATGTTCAACCTGGCCTTAAATACTGCACGGGATGGAGCATTCACAACTTCCCTGGGAAACCCATTCCAGTGCCTCACCACCCTTACAGTAAAGAATTTCTTCCTCATATCCAATCTAAACTTCCCCTGTTTAAGTTTAAACTCATTACTCCTTGTCCTATCACTACAGAAGCACCAGAAATTTGTAAAGAAATATTTGAGACACAAATTAACGATTTAGTTCTTTATATAGTTATTTATTTATTTCTGATTTTGAAGGTAGGCTGTGCTTTGGTTCAGACGCATTGCTCAGGAATATCTGGTGTAGTGAGATTGCAGGCTGTAAAAGCATATTATTTACTTTCTGTCATGTGTGAGGTCATGAGTTTACAGTCATAATTCACTGTTGCTTCTTTTCATACCTTGGTGATGTTGAGGAGACAAAGAATGTAGCATTTCCACAGGTCCTGAAGGAGCTGGCAAATGAAGTTGCTAAGCCACTATTCAACATATTTGAAAAATCATGGCAGTCAGGTGAAGTTCCCAACGACTGGAAAAAGGGGAATATAACCCCCATTTTCAAGAAGGGGAAAATGGATGAGCTGGGGAACTACAGACCAGCCAGTCTCACCTCTGTGCCTGGGAAAATCTTGGAGTAGATTCTCCTGGAAGGCATGCTGAGGCGCATGAAGAACAACAAGGTGCTTGGTGACAGCCAGCATGGCCTTACTAAGGGGAAATCCTACCTGACCAATTTGGTGTCTAGATGTCTGCCTTTTTTTGTGCTTATTGCATTTCATGGAGAGGTATCTCCACAGGTGCTGGAAGGCTGGTCTGAAGCAGCACCTTAACTAAACTGCCATAGTGCTCTTGGGTTTGCTGAAGTGTTACAAAAAGAAGAGTCACCATACACAGTTTTATTCTCTCCTGTTGCAACGAGACTTTGGAAATACAGACATATTGCTACTTTGTGAAGTGTGTTCACTTTATCCTTGAGGCATTCATAATCCAGGGCGGAAGGTATTTTCCCCAGGAAGCAACACAACAGTGTATTTTTATTTATCTAATCTCTATGTTCCTTATCTTTGTCATCTGTTTTTTCTTAGCTATATCTACCAAGATTCTAGCAACGTGTACCTGAGCAGTCATTACTTCAGAGTAGTATCAAAGTTGCGAAAATCTCAGTATACATTAAGCTATTCATTAAGTAATCCATCATATGGGAGACCTAGTCCAGCATTCAGGAGCTTGAAATGGGCCACTCCTAGGAATTGTTTATAGGCTTGGGTTCTTCATGGATAAACTGAGGTGGTGCTGTTACTTAAGTTTGCTTCTGTGCCACTAGGTGTAATTATCTGGAAATAGTTTTTCCATTTTACTGTCAACCCTCTAAAAGCCAGGTATGTTTCGCAGACATTTTTTCACTTGACATGCAGTAGTCTCCCCTGATCATATTCCTCCTTTTTTCTCACACAAGTATCATAAAAGTCGGGGTCAAAAGCCTTGCTAAAGCAAAATTGAAGACGTTCCTACCTCTCCCCTTTCCAGTGAGCCCATTACAATGTCATAGAAAGAAATTAGGTCAGCATGACATGATCTGACAAATCCATGTTGACTCTCTCTTGACATCTCTGAAGTCTTTATCAAAGCTTTGTTTCAGGATATGTTCCAACATTTTTTCAGGAATTGAAGTTGGTGGAGGTTGAACTATAAAAAAGCTTTACAAACCTCAACCTTCCCTGCATTATCAGATGATAATTTTTTAGACTTGAATTGGTGGAGGACCTGTTTGCTCTTATTTAACTATTAACATCCTCAACAGGCTGATTACTTGATTGTTTCTGTCTGCAGCATCTCATCTTTTGCTTTGCTCCTTCTGATTCTGCCCTATCATGTGGTTGCTATTTTTTTCCACTCCTTTGCAATGAGGTGAAACAACTTTTAATTTCTGTGGCCCTGGTTCTCTTCATGTGTTTTTCCTCAGCACCATTTGGTGGGTTCATGGAGCTGGAGTTGCTGGGGTAAATTGCTATCAGCTTTCAGCTGACAGTACTCTGTCCCCAGCTTTGGGGTATTAAGTGCATATGACTGACCTGAATCCAGATCTGTGTTCACCAGCTGTCCTGGTTTCAGCTTGAACAGTTAATTTTCTTCTTAGTAGCTGGCACAGTGCTGTGTTTTGCCTTTAGTCTGAGAACAGTGCTGATAAAACACCAGTGTTTACTTGTTGCTCAGTAGTGCTTACCTTGATCAAGGACTTTTCAGTCTCTCATGCTCTGCCAGTGAGGAGGAGCACAAGGACAGAGACAGAACACCTGACCTGGGCTAGCCAAAGGGATATTCCATATCACAGCATGTCCTGCTTGGCTTAGAAACTGGGGAGAGTTTCCTGGAAGGAACCAATTGCTGCTTGGGTGAGGCTCGATATTGGTCAGTGGGTGGTGAGCAACTGTATTGTGCCTCACTGCTGTTTGGGGTTTTTTGTTTCTTTTTTTTCCTTTTTAGTTTTATATCTCTTCCCTTGTTTTAATTATTATTGGTAGTATATTATACTTTATTTTAGTTTCTAAAATGTTCTTAACTCACGGGTTTTACATTCCTTTGATTCTCTTCTCCATCCTACCCAGAGAGAGTTAAAGTGGGAGGGTGAGTGAGTGACGGCATGGTGCTGAGTACTGGCTGTGTTTAAACCACACCAACCAAGCAGCTGATGGACTTAGTAAAGTCACTGTTCAGCCAACCTTATTTTTTCAGTTCAGAAAGTTTTAATTTTAACACACAGTTTAGAATGGAGAAAAACAAATCCTTGCATTGTTATGTTACTCCAGTTGCTAAATAAATATTTGGCAAATAGTCTAAAAAGAGTGTAAAATGTAAATGTGTGTTGCTTACTTTCTATCCTGAAATAGAGAAGTATTGGAGATGTAGGGGTTTCAGCTGGTTTTGGCTTTGTTTGTTTAGGGATTGTTTGGTGTTTTGTTTCAGGGTTTGTTTTTTTTTTTTTGTGGGTTTTTTTTGGTGTTTTGTTGTTGTTGTTGTTGGTTTTTTGTGTTGTGGTGTTTTGTTTTTTTTCTGTTTCTGTTTGTTTGTTTGTTTTCCCCCAAAATGATACAACTCAAGTATCACTTTAATTAGCAGGAGAAAGAAAATTACTTCTTTGAATGAAAAGTAACTCAGACAACTGTTTGAATCAGAAGTGACTGAAACTGTAGAGTTAGTTAGAAGGGTTTTTTTTAAAAATATATTTTATTTGTAATCAATCAGCTAAATCAATCCACAAGGTAGTTTTGTCATTGCATAAAGCATTTAAAACACAAAATGAGACTACTGCAACTGTTTACTTTTCAGGCTGCATTATGTTAGCATTTTATGGAAATACAGACACTGCTTATGTTCAACTGAAACAAGGATTTCTTGGACTTATTTTTATGATTTTTGTAAATCTTTTCAGTGTATTATTGCCATCTCCTTAATGGCTTTATGGCTTTTTAAAAAGGCTGTTGAGTGTTTCCTTAAATGACAGCTTACTAGGAAAAGATGGAGTGATGTGGCATTTGGATGCAAGCTCATAGAAAGAAGAGTTCAACTGTATGAAGACCTAGGTCAAACAGAGGAAGGTGTAGAGCAGACTTGCCCATCTGGCCACAGTTTCCATTGGTTAATGGGAGAGTTGCTTTCTGCAGAGGATGTTGTGCTGATCAAGCATCTGAAATCAGATGATAAACGGGGATTACTGTAGCCCAGGAGCAAGAGATGGAGCATGCATTTGTGGCTCTTGCTCTGTCTTGATGGTGGCCAGGCAATTGGCTGGGAAACGTGGCTAACTTTGAAGCAGACTTTGTTTCTCCATGTCCTAGTATGTGCCTAGAGCACCTGGCATCTCTGAGAACATCAGCAGCAGAGCCAAGGAGACATGTGAAATGTGGCTCACAGCAGGGTAGAAATTCTGTGTCTCTTGCTCTCTTGATCAAACAAGATGAATATATTTATATATAGGACTCTCCTCCTGTCCTCACATATTACCTACTGTTTCAATTGAGACACTTGGAAAGGACTTTTGTTCTGCTTTTTGTGTGTGATTTCTAACTTCTCTTACTCTCTTCTGATCACCCTTTATATTCTTTTGCCTAGGTCTTTTATTTTTGTTTAATGAGCTTGGTACCCTGTGATGGTCCCAGGCATGAAAATAAAATAATTTCTTGGGTACTTTGTTGCTGAGGGAGTAATTTGAATACCACATAAAGCCATCAGGCAGAAATATTGAAAATTGTGTAACACTGAGAGACTACTTGGTCCTTTATTTATTGAGCATTTTCGTCATTGATGTGCTGGATGGAGAAGTTTGTGTTGCTTCAGGCAGTAACATGAAATAGCAAGAATTATCCATTTTCTATTTACTATCTGTTTATTTGTTCAAAGTCTGATATGGGTAGGGTAGAGGATAAGGAAATGCTACAAGTTCAGAGTGTATTAAAATGAACACAGAAGCCTAGCCTTAGGAAACCTGAAAAAGAATGAGTGAAGGCAGATGTATATAGAGGAAAAAGAACATTTCTTCTGGTTGGGCTTCTTGGTGCTCGTTTTAACTATTGCTGCTGAAGTCAGCATGTGCCTGAATTATCTGGATTATTTCATCCTTTTGATGTAAGAAACAAATCTAAATCAACTAAAAAGATAAATATGTATTTAAAAAATCACATTCACTCCTATTTTATTTATGAGCTATTCAATTGCTGCTGATCCACGTGCATATATGTTTCTCTAGCCTCAGTCACAGTCTTTTTTGTATGTATGTAAGTAGTAGTTGGTCATTAAAACAGTTTTGCTGAGTCTCAATGAAATTTGTCTAAAAGTCATCTTTTAGCTATTTCATTAGGGAATTAGAAAGATGCAGAAATACCTCAAGCACGCAGTCTTTAGCTTTCAGTAAGGCCTTTGAAAGTATTAACCTTTAGCTGACTGATCTATTTATTGAGTATTGTTCCATGGATTTTCTAGACAGAAGATAAAAAGATCTGGACACTCTGTCTGCTTGTTTGTGAATAGATTAATCTGTAATGCCAACCTCTATGGCATCACATCCACTAAAATCTCCTCTTCAGCTCTCCTGAGCACTTTCAGATATACCTATTTCAGGAGGTATTTCTTTAAGACCTTCTCTACAGTTTGAACTCTTCTTAAATCCCATGCCTGTAAGCAAGTTTTCATGCATATGTAAATAAACATTTTTTCTTGCAAAAAAATATATAAACCAAACCCAAACATAATGTATATGAATATCTTTTGCCTTGAAACAGTGATCATAAAAATTTGGGCTACTGAGGGTGCTGACTCATACAGAGCTGGTTTGTTATCTTGCTGAAAATGGAGCAATAAATCATGTCAATTCTGTAATTTCAGAGATGCAATCTGCTCTCCTTCCTGAAGACAGGACCCAAATCTGAATGAATTTTGGACATGCAGAGAGCGAAGGTAGCTGGTTGTAGTCTATATCCACCCTTTAATGAAATGAAGAGCTTTTGTGGTAGTCAGAGCACTGAGCTCTTCAGTATCTCAGCAGGGAATATTCCTTCGTGGTCCTAAATCTGTCACCCAGTAAAACTATGTATACCATGACAGGAGCAGTACTTGTGCCTGCTAAGGAATGCCCAGCTTTTTACTAGCCTATAACTATCCTCTAAAGCCCTTCAGAGGTCTGCTGAAAGCAGATAATCTGGCTGCAGTCACTGAGGACAAGCATAATTTTCCAGTGCAGACTGGCAAATAGCTAAAAATTGGCCTGACATTTGGTCATGATCATTGCCTGAAAGTGGGGTTGTTACAATAACTTCTCAGTACTGTAAGATTGGGTGTTTCAGTTTTTTGTTTGTTTTGGGGGGTTGTTTTTTCTAATTGGGTTTAGGGTTTTTTTGTTGTTTTTTTTTGGAGGGGGGGTGGGTTGCGAGTTGTTTGGTTTTGTTGTTGGGGTTTATTTTGGTGAGTTTTTTTTTGTTGTTGTTGTTGGGGCTTTTTCCCCTTAGAAAAACAGACAACTCTTTTTTATCTGTCTGAAGACTTTCCAAAGAAAGAAATGAAGGTAGCAAGTAATTCAGATTCCCAAGCTATGGCAATGATAGACCATTGAGTCAACAAACTGTCCCTGTTCTAGTTTGCGTGGGCCTTACATATTCTGTTGATATTAATAATGATATAAAATTAATTATTCCAATAACCAAGCTATTGTAAACAGGACTATTTCTCATTCTTAATGGGGTTATTAAATTTTAGCTACGTAAGACTGTAAACCAGCCTTTTACTACCTGAAGGCATCCTGCAAGGTATCTGGAGAGGGCATCTAGTAATAGGACAAAGGGGAATGGCTTTAAGCCTTTTCTATGATCCCAGAGCAAGACATTCAGCAGGTCTCCTGGAAAAGACTATTAACTCTTTCGGCAAGACTTACTTTGTGAACCAGCAATTCTCCTTTTTATCTGAGGAGAAGGAGATCTGCTGCTGCATGTCAGTGAATGGTTCTTGTGTTACCGACACTAGGGACAGCAGAGCAGGGAATGTTCTCCTTTGAAAAATCCAGTACTGCTTTGATTGTATGCTGGTTATCATTAACACACCCATAAGAAGACAATAGAAGAATACAATAAAAGTTGCCTCCAACGAAACTGTTTTGTCTAAATAGGTATTAATTCTTTCCTCTTAGACCTCTGTTGCTGGTCTCAGAAAAACAAAATAAAACAATTATTATTAACCATGTTGGCTTCTCTGTTTTCCTGTGGATCATTTCTTCATCTTTTTCGAAGTATTAGGAAAATACTGGAAAACAGTTAACCATTAAGTATTAACCAAGCTTTGCTTCAAAGTAAAACAGTGTTTCACAAGCCTCCTCAATATTTTCCTTTGGGATGCTTATATCCTTTCATCTGAGATGTTTGATTTTAGCAGACAGTATCTTACATCCGTCTTGCTGACAAAGAAAAAACTTCAATTCCACACACAGCAGCAAAAAGATGCCTGCTGGATATATCTGCATTTTCCATGTGATCTACCTCATGCACAGGCCTCATATTTCATTTTTAAGAAATGCTGTTACTGCCCTCTGAGCATGGCCTCATCCTTGCTCCATATTTCTTCCCTTATCAGTCATTCCTACATTCCCTTTTAACTATGAGGGCAGTTTGTTCTACATTGCTTTTATTGCATCTGTGGGATTTTATTATGTGTGAGCACGTCTTTGAACATTTCCCATGTTTCATAAGTATCCCCTGCATTACATTGGCAGGGCTAATCATGCCAAAAATTGCTCTGAGCTTTGGAAGAGAAGTTTTGATTATCCATACTCTCTGGTGTCCATTTTGTCAAATACTTTCCAAGTATCCGAGCGAGCACCCAAGCCCACAGGCAATAAAACGTTGTTGAGGTCTGCAATGTCTCTCTCATTATGGCTGTGCAAGAGTTAATGCACTTTTATAGACTTGGAGCTCCTTAAGTGTCTTGTGGTTCATACTTCTCTTGCTATTAGATACCTCATGAGGAGCTGTAAGGTTTCATAGCCTGGTGTCAGGCATGACAAATGTGCTAGCTAAGTGGAGCACTAAAACCATAAATGAGAAATGATTACTCCCAGAGCACCTTGATGAATTTGGAGCAAATCAGAGATCACTTTTTGTCCAGACAGTCAGTGAAGCAAATTAATGGAAAGGTTGCTAAAATGATAATAATTTGTAAAAGCATATGTTATGAGTAGCTAATAATGTCCTTTCCTTGTTGGAAGTGGTTTTTTTTCGTTTAAGAGATCCAAACAGCTAAATAACTTCCATCTTTGCGCACTCCGTTCCTCAGTACCAAATTACACTACCAAGAATGAAGCTATCCTAAGGGTAAAAAGAAAATGGAACTATATATTAAACCTGAATTTTAAGTAAATATGTGTTTTCTTAAACAGTCCTTTTAAAAAGTACATTTTCTCAAATCCTTGAGTTATGGTGTGTGTGCAAAACATAAAACCAGTCACAATTTACATGCTCTGAACAAATATCTGCTATATTATTGACAAACCATCTTTACAATAATGGGACAAAAGAGACTGTTAGAAATATTTTAGAGTAAAATTTATAAGCCTCAGCATAAACTAAGAAGGGATTGTTAGTGTAGAAAGAACTGTCAATTTGTATAGAAAGTCATCACATATTAATTGTTTTTTATGGATTTGTAGCATCACAGTTCTTATTATATTAAAATTTTTATCACTTGTTTGCTTGTTTCCTGTTGTCGCAAGAACTGCCCTGGTCACCTTGTGATATAGCCAAAGCCTAGGAAATACTGAGATTTGTTGTCTAAGTATGATTATGATTGCAATAATGCACCCACTGCTTCTTGTCTATTACTACTACTCTACATTAAAAGAAATTGAACAACCCATTAAAATTACCATCACCATCTCTCTTTTAGGGATAGTAGTGTCAGCTTCAAGTTCAAGGATATGTTTGTGAGATATGGGAAGCTTGACCTAGAAAAGGGAAGTTTTAGGTCTTGCAAATTGAGGCTTTTTATGTAGCTTCTTGTTCATCTTTTCCTAAAGATATCTCTGTTCAGCTACCTTTTTAGAAGATATCTAAACAGAAACATTATTGACGGGCAGCACAAACTATTGTTTCAAGTATGGGCGGAGAGAAAACTTCTCATCTTTCGCTTCAGGATATGCAATCTTTCAGATGATAAATTTGGGCTTTTTAATTTTGCCCTTCTTACCATCTTTTCCTGTTGATGTACCCAATTTCATATGAGAATGGTGATTCTCAGGGACAGCCACTGTTAGCTCATATTTTGTGTTTCCAGACAAAGCAGACAGGATGGGCTTTTCCTGATGTCCCTCAGCTTCCGAAGGGCAAATGCTTCTTTCTTTGGGGAACACCAGAAACATGTGTGTTGCTCCTGTCGAAAAAAAAACCCCAACAAATAATAAGAAAATGTAGCAGGAAATGTCTGGAGCGGAGACACAGAACTCTGATCAAGGTCAGAGCAACAGAAGGTGCTTAATGGCAGATCAAAGGGAATGTGACCCAGGGAGAGCCATGCCAGTGCAGAAGAAAGGCATAAGAAGGAAAGAACAGCAGAAAAAGAGTGAGAAAGAAGGCCTGGCACAGAGGAAACACTACAGTTCTCTGTATTTTTCAAGGTAAGACTATTAGGAAACTTCCCACATCTATGCAGTTACATGTCTGAGTAGTTTCTAATAACAGCTAAAAATACTTCCATGGATCAGAGATAAGGCATATGTGTTACTTATGCCATTCTCTTCTTCTGAGACTGAATGCATAAGCTCTATCTATATTAAGAGTGGTTCCCTTGTCATTACAGAAACATGGCAGATTGACATCTCCTTTTACCAGCTAGGTTGCTGCTGCACCAACTTAACATTAAATTCACAGGATTAATGTAAAGTCCAAATATGATCCCATACAGGCAGGAGAATTCATATCTGCTTTCCTAAACCACCAGCTGTATTAAATGCATTTTGAGAAAAAGTACAATTTCTCCTGCTACAGAGCAAGATGAATTTCATGTGACCATAACAAAGCCATATCTTAGGTTCTCACTCTCTGCTTGGGATGATACATCATTTTCAGGATAGGCCAATCTTGCTTAAAGAAAGGAAGAAATTCCTGTTCTTCTCCCTGACATAGCTTGCAGACCCATTGCACTGGCATTTTAATAGATGAATGCCTGCAGGGTATCAGGCATATTCATCGTTTAAATGTGAAAACATGCAAAACAAGGTGTATTATACATAACTTCTCCACCATCACCTGAGCATTAAAATGCAGAGAAAATTTATGTAAAAAATGGCAATACTAATATTACTGAGAGTAGTAAGCAACACCCAGATTCCTGGTTAAATTATATTTTAATATCATATAGTCTTGATAAAAATGGCATGACAACTCTTTCCCAAGCTTTGGTCTTAAGAGGCTTGGCTTTCAAACCCTGCTTAGGGGAAGAGTATTTCTTCAATTAACTTATATAATGGATACTTGGTAACTATGAACCCTGCACATGAATTTCAAATACGTTTGGCCAGAGAAACCTTTCACAGTCAAATAAAAATGCTTGTTGTGCAGCGCTGGTAGCCAGACTCATTCTAGAGAAAAGCGTCTGCTGCTGGAGTCAAATCTGGATGAGGCTGTAGGAAGCCAAATGAAGTTCTAAAACCAAATTCAGTGACTCTGTGGGAATGGGACAATGAAGTCCTATGGAAATAGTTGCCATCAGAGTAGTATAACGGAGTTATCCATTCTAATTAATTCATCATGGAAAGAAAAATGACAAAGGAGGAAAGAAAGGTGCTGAGAACATTGTAAGAATTCCTTTTATTGAGATAAATTTACACAGTCTTACTAAGTAAAATTTCCCAAGGAAAAAGTGTGTGGAAAAAGACAATTACTTCTTTGTAAAGCCTGTTTTAAAAGAGCTTGCTCCCATGTGGAGGGCTGGCCTAGGGAGATCCTCTGTGACATGGTAGAGTGGAGGCCCACGCTGTCTGTGTAAATCCTCTGCACACCAAGGGACAAACAGATCCCTGGCCACGTTCCTAGGTCTGATTTCCTCGCTGCCATGGGATGTCTGGAAAACACTCAGCTGTGCAAGCAGTCATTCATCATCTCACAGCACTGGGACAAGGATAAAGGAAGAGCAAAAGCAAGAAGTCAGAGAACAGGGAAGAATTAGAACGAAAAGAGATACAGCTGGCAAGAACATAACGCAAAGTAGCAGTAAGACTGTAGAAGTAATGGCAGACAGAAATTTAGACTTTCTTGTTTCATGGGCAAAAAGAAACAACGAACAAGTAGGCAGCTTGAATGCTTAGGGACCATTTTACTCAGTCTTCACAGAAAAAAAATGCATGAATACTAAATAGGTTCTTCTGAGAATTAATATTAATGTAGTTAACAACACTGTAATGCATAAACATTGCAACATTATTTATCTCAGTTATAAATATTCAACTCATCAATACCTGGTGAAATCCATCTGAGCACTTAGGGAACTAAACATAGCAATTTCAAAGCCATTAGTGATTACCTTGGGAAACTAAAATAGGGTTAGTGAGGTCCCCAAGGTACAGGAAAGAGCAAATACAAGAGCTTCTTTAAAAAAGAGAAAAGGTAAGAAGACAGAACTATGGACTTATCAGTATAACCTCTGTAAAGAAGGACATTGAAACTTTGTTTAGCAAGCTATTTATAAGTGCTAGGAGAAGAGTAAGATGATAAAACATCCAATGTGATTTTCTCAAAGGCAGTAGTGTCAAGCCAACAAATTTTCTGGTATTAAAAGAATAATTGGAGAGAGGAAATAGTTACTATTGTTGCTCTAGTAGCTCTTATTTGCACAGTTATACCTGACATTACTATGAATGAAATATGATGAAGATGAAAACATCAGATTACTGGTGGGCCATTATCTGAAACACTCTCAGGCTGGTTATCAGTGGTCTGTTTAAGAGCATGTGAAATGTGTCTTGAAAAGGGCCCTCAATTTAGTGCCCTTAAATATATTCCTTAGCATGCAGATGATGAAATGAGAATCTGGGACACACTAATGCGTGATTGAAACTACTGCTAATGTTGATATTAAAGAATTTTTTTTATGTTTGACAGAAATATCCTGCAGATTACTTAGAAGTTTTTGATCCTATTTTAGAACAGGGCGATAGAAAAGATGGCCTCCTGTGGTCCCTTTGAGATGTATTTTCCAATCACCATATCACTCTCAAACTTTAATCATTTATTACAATGATTAGAAAATCTGTCTTGCCATTACACTGATGGGGTTTAACTGCCTTTGAGATGCACCTACCTTGCACTAAACTCTTCCTATTTCAAAGTGCTTCATCCTTCCTTCAGTTTACACCTTCACAAAAAGCCAGCTTTTGCCCATTTTCTCCGGCTTTGAGAAATATTTGTCATCACCATGTACTTTCTTCCACCTTTTCCACTGTGAACAAAGAGGACAGCCTACATCCAGCTCTGAGTTTCTGATTTCCTCTGCATTCAGCAGTTTCATTCCCCTCTTTATCTCTCCTCCTCTTGCTCTTCCATTAAGATACAGTGCTAAGTCTCAGGACTTGGTTAAAAGCACTGGGGGGATTTATTTTTTTTTAAATATATATACCATTTGTGTAAAACAATTTCTTTGTCTACTAACTTCTAATTCACTCTTTTCCTTTCACGTGTTGTTCATTAGTTTATTAAAATTGTAGAATTGTTAAGCATGGGAAAGACCTTTAAGCTCATCAAGTCCTATCATTAACAACACTGGGCTTGGAGACCACAACTAAATGGTGTCCCCAAGCACCGCGTCTACACATCTTTTAAACACCTCCAGGAATGGTGAC
This sequence comes from Psilopsiagon aurifrons, assembly GCA_025447955.1. Classification (NCBI taxonomy): domain Eukaryota; kingdom Metazoa; phylum Chordata; class Aves; order Psittaciformes; family Psittacidae; genus Psilopsiagon; species Psilopsiagon aurifrons. Next base: position 15,734 of record JAOEHY010021521.1, read on the forward strand.
TCCACCACTTCCCTGGGCAGCCAGTTCATGCTTAACAACTGTTTCAGTGAAGAAATTTTTCCTAATATGCATTAAAAGCCTCCCCTGATGCAACTTGAGGCCATTTCTTCTTGTCCTATCACTTGTTACTTGGTGGAAGAGACAAACACACACCTTGCTACAACCTTCTTTCTGGTATTTTTAGAGAGTGATAAGGTCTCTGAGCCTCATTTTCTCCATACTGAGCAACCCCACTTTCCTCAGTTGCTCCTCATAAGACTTGTGCTTGAGACCCTTCACCAGCTTTGTGCCTGTTATTGGACAATTCTTTATTATTTAGTTTTAAAATATTTAAGGTTTTCAAAACCAGATGTGAAATAATGGTCTTGGGTTTTAATACTAGACTGAATATTGGAAACATGGTTTCTGTTCTATTTAAAATGTCCTTACTCTGCTCTCAGATGACTTTTCTACCTGTGCAATGAGAATAGCAGCATTTCCTATCTCTCAGCATTTGATTTCCTGGTGCATTGAAACTATCAATGCTTCAGAACAGAGGTTGTGGTGCCAGGTGTAGCTCCATGCTCCACTCTGATGAGTTGGTTGCCTTGACTAAGGCATGTGTAGAACATAATAATTGGTATTAATATGTAATATATTGCTATTTACCATAAATGAAAATTAATTCTGAAGCATGGTTCTTGAATTCCATTGCAATTTTGGAACTCCTTGGGAGTTGCTTTTCCATTTATTTTTCTTATTTTGTTTATCTTTTACACAAAGTATTTTGTGTCAATAGAGTCAGTTACAGGGGACTAGTAGATTTCTTGGGACTAGTAGACTTCTTGGCTTTTATACATTAGCGTTATGGAATATCCATTACTGACTTCTTTCATTCTCAACCAGCAATACTCATGATTTATGACATTTAATGACACTTGATGGCATAGCACACTTATTTATTTTAAAATCTCTGCCAAGCAGAGCACTTCACAATGAAATATGTCTTTTTTATGGTACCTAGGAGATTTGAAAAATGTAGAAAACCGCACTCTATTTTCATTCTGGCAGTCACAATCATTAAAGCAATTAAATTAAATTGAAATTACCTTCAGAAGATCTTCCACATGCTTAAAACAGTGTATTTTCCCACAGTCTTTTGTTGTTACTATTCTTTTGATATTACTGCCTGATCAGTTAAGAAATTATGATTAATGACACTTAAGAAATGAGCTTGATTGCCCTGAAGGCTTGAACCAATTATTTATGAAAATATTGGAACACTGAGCAGAGAGCATTGATTCTCATTCATGAAATGGTGGACCTCAGCCCCATTCACACTCACAGGGCTTGTCACTTCACTGACATAATAAATAACCCCTCTCAGTTTCCCTCATCACATTTCAAGGCACTTCACAAATATGACTGTATATCTGCAATTTATTGTAGCAGGTTAAAGAAAAGGAGTAAAATTTCCTCAGATCGGGAGCGTTTGTGCTCCACGGTTATGCCTAACCCAACAACTTAGGTAAAATCTAGCACTGAATGGCTGAGTAAAGGGAAAATCCCCACATATACTGCATATCTTCTGTTCTGTCTTCTGGGTAAAGATCACTTACCAAGAAAACGTGTTTCTGCTGACTAAATAGCTGAAAAAAAACTTTCAAGACTTCTGATTAGCATATGGAATTCTGGGATCATGGAAATCAGTGATGAAACACACCCCACCAATATCTGTGACACAAAGCACAGATTTAAAGATTAACTTGAGCAATTATGAAAATGAACATCAGTAGTGACAGAATTTTTATAGCTGCTTTGGATCTGAAGGATTTGCAGTATCGGGGACAAATGTTAAATGTTATTTAAAGTGATAAAACTATGGACAATAACAGATGCCCAAATTTTAACAATTCTCTTGGTACAAATATTAATTAAATGGAGAACAAGAATTTCCTTTTTATTGGCTATACACTGCAGATTACAACTGTAGTTATGCTTTTTGCTCTGGAACTGCTGAATGGTGCAGATTTTGATGGAGGAAATTTATATGTATTATCCCTATATACAGCTATAAAAATGGCAGTGTGAAAAGTTTCCAGACACAGTAATAGATACCAAAGGCCAAAGGGATGAATATTTGCAGATGCAATAGCTACCAGGTCACTTATTAACAATCCAGCAGCAATATAAAGATGGCAAATGTAAGCCAATAGTTTGGCTGTAATAAATGTTGTGGTGTTTACATATTGCTCATTGGTGGTGCACTTCACATGTGTTGTGAGGGTATCTATCTTTAAAAACATTTTAACTTGGGGATGTGAATGGTGATTGTGACTGTTGAATGTCCAGGAGTGGTCAGGGGCTTCTGTAGGTCTCCTTACAGATATAATTACTGTCAATTGCTGCACAACCTAGCCTTTAAAGGCAAACAGGCCACTTCAAACAACCAAGTTTGGAAGAATAATGGGATGAGCTGCCTTTTACCTTCTGTCTAAGCAGTGAGCCATGCTTCCCTTCAGAAGTGTTTCCAAAGCAACAGTAAATAGTACCCCTGTTGAGACAACAGTATATTGCACTCCTGCTGAGAGGAATTAGCATTTCATTTGCAGGTTATTATACCCAAGCCTTAGTCTAAACTGCTTTCAAATTTCCTTTGCTCCTATTGGGTATTTGTGTCTGTGTCTACATGGCATTTATAAACTTGAAATTATTTTCACATCAAGTACAAGACCATATGTTTCACCTCAAGGAGTCTGAAATAAGAAATGTTCGTCATTTTGCACAGATAGGTAATATAAAATGGACAGATTAATAAATCCAGGAAGAGACGCATTCTCTTCCATCTGCATGCATATACTGTCTGAAGAGCAAAGATTCATAGAATCATAGAAATTTAGGATTGGAAAGGACCTTAAGATCATCAAGTTCCAACCCCCCTGCCATGGGCAGGGACACCTCACACTAAACCATGCCACC
>JAOEHY010021522.1:0-30213 GCA_025447955.1 Psilopsiagon aurifrons
CGACTGCGGGCACCGCGCCCCGGCCCTCCTGGTGGACACCATCGCGTCCCCGCGCCCGCCCCTTCCGCCCGCCCTTCCGGCGGCTGCCTCCGCCCAGGGCCTTGAGCCGCGCTCCGGACGCGGACGGGCGCCCCGCGGCGAGCGGATGGGGGAACGCACGGCCTCGGAGCACAAGAACCGCCGGGAGGGGTCGATGACGGGTGTGAAAGACCGTGATTGCGGTGAGAACTCATACAACGCACAGAGGTAAAAGCCTACAAGAATTTCAACTTTTAATTCAAGCTTTCACGTTATGGAAGGAAATCCCATCTCTCTGAACGCAAAACAAGTTAATGAAGTAACCTGATGAAATGTTATGCTGTCAGCAGCTCCCAAAAAATCATCTCTTAGAATCACCGTGTCTCAGAGGGTGCTCTTCTACACAAGCAAGCTGGCACCAGTTTACAGAAAGGAAATAAATAATTACCCCGTTAGTGCAGCCTACACGTTTCAGCACAATCCTTGTTTTGTAGCATCACCATTTATAAAACTGAGCACGCATGTGAGCAATACAATATCCAATGTCAGCAGCCAAACAGAGACGGAAGCTACAGGTAGTGTCTAGCAGCAGCAGCACACAACTCAAAGCTGGCAGAGAAGTTTAAATGACACTTAGGTATTTGAGATAAAGTAACCCAGCATTTTAAAAAGACCCCATTTTGGTTAGGATAAAAAAAAAAACAACCAACCCAACACAAATGTTTATTGATGCATTACTAGTTCCAGTTCCCCACCTCTCTCACTGATCATAAGACCTGAAGTACAGGAGATTTTCCCCATATTTGCCACCTCCAGCTATTCAGGACTCAAAACATATCTCAAATATTAAGCTTTTAGCTTAGTGGAATGGATTGCAGGAAGCTGACACTCTAAACACTACCCTACAGGCATTCAAAATGCCACTAGCTGCCTACATGACAACTGGAAAGATGCTGGTGAAAATTCATTCCCTTTAGAGCCCCAGTCTCAGAATATATACAACTAAGTTAAAGAGCACTACTCACATGAAGTCCTGCTCACGCCTGAAATCAGAAGGAAAATCAGTGTTTTTGACACTCAGTCTCAAGCTCCTGCTGAACCGTAAGTTGAGCTTTTGCTACCTATTCTGATTCAAAGGCCAAGGAAATAGAAAGGCCTTTCTGATGGAAAGACTACATTAAACCAGAGGCCTTGCCTTAGCTGCAGCAATCTGTCTAGGATTCAAAAACCAGTTTGCTAATCTACCACCACAGAAATATACCTAACATCAAGCTAACCCTTGCTTGCATCACTTCTGAATGGCACTCCAGCAACAGAGTTTCTTGGGCAGCCTCAAAAGCCTAAGGCAGGCTCAAAAGCCTCATTTACCAATCCTACCGTGAACAGCTTCAGCATTTGCTGTTGTGACTTGGCCCATCCTGACTGTGGAGCTCACAAGTGTCAAACACAGAAGCCAGGATGAGAAGACAGGCACAATTCAGTTTCTGATTAATAGATTTTGTCATCACTTGTTTGCAAGGCTTATTTGAAACATTCACACAGCAGTACATTTTCTATTTCAAACAGCCAAGATGCCATCACACATGTGCAAACACTAACCAAAGCATACTGAGGCACAGAGCAGCCAGAAGGAATTCAAGTAACAGAGAAAGTAATTGGGAAGATGCATTTTTCCAAAGTCAGGAAGGTCTTTTACACTCTATTAAAAATAAAGTAGTTTTCCCACCACCCAAATTAAACAGCTGACTTGCCTATATATACATACCAAGTCATGAGTTGCATTTTCTGGGTAATTTTTCATGAACAATTATGGTTTTCTATAAAAATCACTCCTTGAATGCTTGAAATCCATGTACCTACCAAGCAAGTAACTCTTAAGAGAAATTGTTTTTAAATAAAAATATATAAGTTTCTCTCTACTACCTAATGGCAGCTACAATATAATGATAATCTTACAGTGAACTGGTCATAAAAAAGTATTTAAAACTGTCTCACTATCAATAATTCAAACTAAACACAAATATTTCATCTTTTCAATTAACTGGTAAATAGGTTAAGTAAGAAAAATAGCGTTAGAGCACTGTAGACACTCCTGCTGACATTACACTGAGTAATTACAACTTTTGGTCTTTGTTACAAATGGTGTAAAAGTGTTTCTATGAAAAAAAGCAATGTTTCCCCCATCCCCAAGGAACTAAAACAGTAAGCCATTAAAGAAAGTGTTTTAAAAGGAATTCCTTTTCGCTTGCACGATATAGCCTTTGGACTTGATAATTCCTCTGCTTTTAACAATGACGGAATACCGGAGGAGCCATAAAGGAATCCACTCGTGTGCTTTCGTGTCCTGGATGCTTTCCTGAAGAACTTCTTGGAAACTTGCTTCACAAAGTAATTCTGAAGTTAAAAAGGGATATTCATGCTTTAAATCATGTCATGTAAACAGCTGCAAAAAGCAACACTTTCAATAAGAGAAGCCATTTCCTACAGTCAGAAATCTGAAGCAGTGCCAGATGCTCCACAGATCCACTCTTCCGGAATGCACATATGGTGGAAGCAGCTGAATATTACTGAAGCAATCTTCAGGGCACCTTTGTTTCAACATGAAGTATATCCCCCAAAACTGAGATTTCTATGGTATCAAATGGAGTTGATCAGCACAGCCATCAGCAGGAAAAAGGGAAAGTAAAATTTGAGAAGCTAGCTAGATAACCATAGGTGGGTAAGCCAGAAGGCCACAATCAGCCAAGTACTGCGCGTTCCCAGTTACCTCTGCAGTCACTGAAAGCTCAACATTTACAGCATCTCCCATAACTGGGCTCAAAACAACTGCAAGCCCAGAAAGTATTAAGAAAAAAGGGCCTAAACACCACAAAATGGAAGTCAAATACAAATCCTCCTGGTTTCCCCTGGAAAGCCAGCCAAGGGAACAATCTCTTTGATGAGGAGTGTTCCCAAAAGATAAGTCTGAATGCTCTTCAGCTGACCATTACAGAAAAGTTAAGCTTAGCAAACAATGCATAAGGGAATCATTACTTGCTTTGTTTTCTATCCAAATCCTCCTCTTCAGGTCATGACTCTCACATTTATTAAATTAAAAGCTGCAACTTGGATTTCACAGGGCATGGAAATGGTCAGACTGAATGGCAATTCATCTTGTATGCTGTCAAAGCAGTGCTGATACATGCTCAAGCAGTGGTGAAATTCATCAGTTCTAACAGTGGTACTATAAAGCATGCAATTAATAAATAGCATTTCATACACTTTATTTTTTCAGGGGGGAATGGGAAGAAAAAGAAGAAATGTATGATCAGCAGGAATAAGGTCATAAGGAAGAATGTGGTGAAGGAATTAACTGAATATTGTTTCAGACCTCTCACAATTCCAGCAAGCTATTTAAGGTGTCATTATAGTGAAGATTAGATGATGTTTGAGAGAAAGTAATCCCAGAATACTCTTGGGGAGCTGGTAACTCAGAGCTCTTAAGTCTAAAGAAAAGTCTCCAAGTCCTTCATCATTCAGGAAATTAATGCACAAACCAAGAATTTATACCAACTCTTTTTGTAATAATGGTATTTTAACAGATCACTGCTTTGAGAAAATCCTGCTTAAAGCATAGCAATGTTACATGCCTAACAATCCCAAACTGCTCAAAAAGCAACCGACCAACATTTCTGTGCAAGATCTTTCACAGACAAGTTCCGGACAAGTGGACTTTCATTTGTCATTTACTGACCTTCAGTCATCAGCAGAACTGTCATTTCATTCTATGCTTTGTAGAAATGAGCTATGCTAATTTTTGAACATATGTAGTATGGACTTCTCAGTAGTCTGTTCTTCTATTTATTTCAATAAACTACCCAAGAGTGGCAGATTGCCCTTCCCCTCCTTTCTTGATGGAAAACCAAGAGCTCAATGGAAACATTTTATAAAGGAAGATCTTTCAGAATCCTTGATTCAGTATTCAAATGCAATGAACGCTGAAGTTCAGAGAAAGATTATTCCCAGTTTTGTACTGAATAATGCACTCAGAAGTCTTCCTTCCATTTATCTGGCAAAGCCTTACCTTTTGGGTCATTGTGAGTTAACAGCTGTATGTCAAACTGTTTTGCAAATGCTGTGAGATCAGGTGGCATCACACAACAGGAAGCTAGGTTCACCTGGTTACTACTCGGTTTCACCTGAAAGTAACAAACACTTTTATAAGAAAAACACATAAATGTACTCATTTTAGTTGTTTCCTTTGTGCCCTTTCTTACAACAGAAAGTTTTCTTTGAACAGTTTGTTTTGAGGTCACAACAAGGCTAATTAAGTCTGCATGATGCTCAACAGGCAACTCCAATGTCTACAATTTCCTGCAGCACAGAGCACAAAACAAGAACAGGATCTAACTTCAGGTGCTGCCACAGCAAGACGGATACTAATCCATTCTGGCTTCCCATCTGCTGTGCTCCCTGAACAGCAGCATTTCCCCCCTTTCACCTCAGTAAAAACATAACATGGGCATTAGTTTGATAAAGACATTAAATAAAATGCAAATTAACTTTTTTAAGGGTATATAACCTGCAGTCTTCCATGCCTGCAGGATTAAGTTAAAAAGGATGCTTTTCCACTGACTCTCTCTGCTAGTTACAAACTGCACACATGACCACCACGCAGATGGCTGTTAATGCCCGCAGTACACACAAAACAGCAAGGGGCACAAATGAGGACGCTCAGCAGGACCTCTTCTGCAGACACAGAATGTTCACATATCACAAGAAATGTCATAAGAGTATTCAAAGAACTAATAAAGTAACAATAAATCCTTACATGAGCATGGAGACACGAGTACACACCTCCATCACTCTAATGGTAAGAGTGATTAGTCACATTGGACAACAAAATATTGTGCCACCTCATTCGTAACCTGCTTTCTTCTTTACATTTAAACTTCACATTCAAACAGCATCTTTCTAAGGGGAAATCCCTCCATTCTTAACACAGCTTAAAGTGAAAATGGCAGTTTTCAGAGTCACTGGAATAAATCTGGAGGTTTATGAGTACTGTTTATACTCATTCCTAAACAGAAAAGCATTCAAAACTCAAACTTTCACTACTTCAAAGAACCTGCTACTGAACGGACTTGTGGTTTCCAGCCTTCGCTGGCTTGTATCTAATAATACCAAACATTGGACAGTTACACTTTGAGCCTCCCCCACCATGAACAAGGTTGTGACCATCCATAAGATGCTAAAAACAGGGCTAACAAATATTTTGTATATAGAACCCTTTATAACAAAAGTTTATAACAATGTGGCAGTCAACAGAAACAACAGTTATTCTGTGCTAGAGATCCTACAAATAGGAAGTTTGTTCTCACCTGTGCCCAGAGATACAGCTGTTCTAACAGTGTTTTATCTAGGTCAGAGGTACCTATGGCAACGATCTTGTTGTTTTGAACTAGATTTTCAAGTTCTTGCCAATAAGGCTGCAAATACTCCAAGGAGAAGCTAGTTCCATCTTCAACAGGAGGTGGGGCAATAATGACTGAGTCTAACTGAGCCACGCCAAGGGCAGAACACGCTGTGGAAAAAGAAGAGAGACACTGAAAAGTCTTTGGTGAGGTAACAACACAAGCATCATGACTCAGCAAAACCCACGCCTCCTGCTTCACTGTGCTAGCTTCCCTTTCACTGTTTCAAACTCTTCAGTTTATCAGGAGTCAATGACAGCAACACACTGGATTTAGAAAAGAAGCAAATACACAGCTCAAAGCCAAGGTTCAGTTGTAAGTGTGATAAACACATAAACATACTGGCTTTCACAAGTCATAGGTGTTGCTATGTGGATATAACCGTACGAGTTCGCAATAACAGAAACAAAGCTCGCTAAAGACATAAGGTTAGACAACAAGTTGAAAGTGGTAAATACTTTGCCAGAACTCCTGTGTAAAATGCAGTTATACAGCAAAAGAATTTGCAAAGGTAAAAGAAAAGGGGGGCTTGATGTGAGAAAAGCTAGTGCCTGGAAAACATAGGGTTAAAGTACTTTTAGCTTAACTTAGGTCGAAGATAAAGAGCAATGTTTGTGTTGTAAGTCTGTGGTGAGATAAGAGGATTTAGTGGTCCCATTAAACATGAATGAGTTATTTCACACCATCCTTCTACTTGGGAGACAGTGCCTCCCAAATACCTGCTAGCTTTGGATACTTCTTGCCTGCCCATCCTGCAATACATTTTGCAGGAAGTTCATACTGTCCTAAATCTTTGCCAGCTCGCAGAAAAATTACAGATCCGGCTGGTTTCAGCTGGTTTTGTGATTACTGAGGTGAAAAGTGCACCGTGAGGAAGACTGCTTACTTCATCTGGAAGACCCCTACCCGCATAAGGAAGACTGCTTACTTCATCCTCAAGACCCCCGGCCCACAATCACCCAAGAGCAGTGCGCAGACACCAAGAGAAGGAGACTTATGCTAATACATTTCTGAAGCTAGTTATAATATTCCCTGCCTATACGCAGGAACTATGAATATGTATATGGCTAATGCAACACTGAAAGTATATAAACCATTAACAAACGATAATCAGTGCGCCCCTGGCTTCAGTCATGCGTCCAGCACCGTTGCTTTTGCTTTATTGACCTTGTCCCTCAATAAAACCCTGTTATCTCAATTAGAGGTGTGAACTCGTATTTCACATAAATCTTGGGAAAAACAAAAACATCACCAAAGCAAGCCTGAATCTTTTTCCTCTTTTTCAGTGCTAAAACTGTTTTTCTCTTAAGGCAGTGGGGACATGCAATTTTTGATTCCTTCACTCTCAATTGCTTCCAAAATTAGTAATTTTCACTATGAACTCAAACTCAAATACAGGGCATGGACTAGGAGGACTATTTGATCTATGTGTGGAGTTAAGACCTAAGCACACCAAATCTGGGGATTTAAATTGCCAGAGAAGTGGCAAGTCTCAGAATATCACTGAGCTTTAGCAAAGATTAAAGTCATGAGGCTTCTTCTGCAAAACAAAAAGAAGAAAACCAAGTAGCTAAATAAATTATTTTCCTCTGGAAAAGGATTCTATCAATGCATTTTTAACAAAAGGTACAAGTTCCAATAAAGAGGCTATTAACTGGAGTTCCAATAGAGAAGAATTACACCTGACCCTTTGTTCTTTGGTAACCCCCGACGTCCAACCATCTTCCCAAAGTAGAATAGTTCAGTGCTGCTCAGGATTGCTGCTACCATAGGCTAACAAAACTTTACGTGTCAGTGCAGCCATTGTTTTCATTAACACTTGACTACTTCAGCAGCTGATTGCAGCATTGTTTTATTTCTTAAATAATCTCTGAAATACTGCACCACTAGTAGGAAAGTTCATCATGTTAAAAACAACTGGCAAATAACATTCAACTGGTAAGAACTATTGTATCTCTTACTACAACATCACATGCTATTCATTTTTTAGCAAGTTTTGAGTGAAAGAACAAGTTTGCTCTCGCTTGGAGCAAGCAATCAGATTTGAGTTTGTGGACCCAAGGTCACACTGATCCACATTTAATAAGTTTGCTGACTGAACTAATGCATATATAGACTTTATTACCTAAGTCTCTCTCAATTGGAAAAGCGGATATACTGTGGCAGTCACTAAACACACCTCTTGTATGGGAAAGATTATGATTTTATTTCTAAAGTAGTGAAGCAAAAAGAAACCCTCCCAGAAGTCTGATTTTCATACTTACCCAGTTCAACTGCATCTCTGATCGATGAAGAGCTTGATCCAAGAATGAAAAGTTTTGCTGTTTTCAAAGAAACAGTAATCAGTAACTAAACACTATTATTAAACATAGAGCTATTTACTTTTGCTATATGCAATACTTATGAGTTCTCGGGTAAAGGGTTCTTAGAATATACACTATTACTTTAAAAATTGGGGAAAACCAGCCTTGTGAAAGGTGACTGCCCATTAAATACACTATTCTCAAACTTCAAGGTGGTTGTGCAGTCTCAGAACGAGAACTCATTCAGCTGGATGGTCTAACAAACTCTAAAACTGGGACTTCAGCATCAAGACAGTAAGCAATAACCATAACAACCTGCATAAAACCCCAACCCCAAATGTAACAGTACAAATGGACCTCTTCACAACTTATTGAGACTCAAATGTCCTTGTGTTACCACACTGTCTCCTTCAAGTTCATCATATTCAACCTGGAGAAACTATACAAATGAATGTGCTTCCATTCCTATGTCTTAATTCCAGTGTTATCTGTAATATTTGCTTCAGGAAAACCAAAGACTGAGAGAACACATATAAAATGTCTTGAAGGAATGCAAGTTAAACTACAAAAATGCTGAGCTGCTTTAAAACCTGAAATATGAATTCAAGTCTTTCTTAGCCAACCTCTGGATTACCTAAAGTACTACAGTATGCACCAGTGTCATTTGACTTTGCAACTGCAAAATATGGGGGGGAGGGAGAGAAGATACATACATGAATATCCCAATAATGACTGCACATGAAAACTTGTTATGCGACCAGATTTTTACTACATCCTTACCTGACACTTTCAACTCATCCCTTTCTTCAGGATTTATTTTTTCCATAGCTTGAGCTACAGTACATTCCAGAACCTCCAGTATTTCCTGCAGGGTAAATACAAGAGACTTAGGAACAACAACAAAAAAAATAGCGGGAAAGCTTGGGAAAATTTCATCCTCTGACCTCATTTAAGACTAGGCTGATACCTCATGCTAGCCTGCACAAGGTGACTTTGTAAAGTCTTGACCTACATTAGATGTTGTATTACACACACAGAGAATATATTCAGAGAATTCAAAGAATATTCAGAAAATTCTTAGTACCATGAGCCACCTTGCCCCCAAGCAAAAACACTCTGGCAATTTTTGCTGCTTTAAGAAGAAATCCTCAAGCAAATCCTTGAGTCATTCCATAGAGACAGCATTTTAAACAAAAGTTGTTTTGGTTTGGTTTTAATTACTGGAAGCCAATATAATCCATAAAAGAATGTGGAATTATGTGGTGAACATGTCTGGACATTAAAACCTAGCTTACACTAAATATTAACATCAACTGGATCACTACATCTTACAGAGACAAGTGTTTGCATTCTCTTCTTATGAATCATTAGATCCTCCACAAATCATTCAACAGTAACTGGCCCTCCACATTCATCTGGAATGCAGCAATGTGCAGCTGATGCCACTATCACACAAGAGCCGGTAACAAAATATGCATGCCAACTCTCCTACCTGACTTAGGTCTTGTCCAACCTTGGAGCTCCATTCAGTCAGCGTTTTCTGAATACAGTCCCGCACCTACAAAATATTTGTTCAGGTTGAAAAGAAGCTACACAGAAACACAATGATTCATAGGCATGTGAGAGACAGACTGAGCAGGTGAACTAATAACACCATTCCTCCAACCACAGAAGATCCTTCCTTCATAGCTTCCATGTGAAACTTGTTCAAACCAGTTTACTTGCTTTCCTCTCCTCTTTCATGAAGTGTTTTAGCAGTAACAGAAGTATTGTACTGAATTTATTTCTCAGACCAATACCATCTGTAAAGCAAAGAACAACACTAAGCAAGCAAGAGCTACCTATTCCACTGTGCCAAACCACTAACACTTTTAAATCCTTCATTAATGAAGGGGGAAACTTCAGACCCCGCCCCACACTTGTATTTTTCTGCATCAAGAGATACAAAATAAACTTGCCTAGGATTCTGAGCATGGATTTTCTTGAACCTAGTAAGCCAGCTAACTGACTGTGTATTATAGCAGCGCTTCAGCTGTACAGTGCTCTAGCTTTCCTCTGATACATCCTAGGAGTTGTTACCCTGCAGGCTGAGTACATGTACAGTCAGGTGTGCTGTCTGCCACAGGTAGGAGCACTTTCACGAGCTGCTGCTTCACTTCACTTTTAGCAATACATTTTATAACTATGTGAATACCTAGGGTTTATACTATTAAATAACAATTTCCTACACCTAACATGAATTCAGAGTCCTTAATACCTTACACAAACTGGAAGCCAAACACACCCCACCCCAAAACCACCAAAACCTCTGGAGATCACAAAGTTTAGGACATAATACAGTAATAAGCACAAAATCTGCACATTGTTTCCCAGACACTTAAAATGGTGTGGAAAAAAAGTAATAACCAAATCTTAACAGCAAGAATTTACTCCCCCTACTAAATCCACAATGCTGGAACTTGTCAGCCTATTTTGATGCAACTTTTAACATTATCTTCTTCCTTTCTTAGGGAAAAAGAGACAGTGTTAAACATGTATATTGAATATACTGCTTACTTTGCAACTGTCACACTTGATATTTCTATTGCTTTTCTGTTGCATGGATCAGCCTCTGTCTCCAAAGCACACCACTGCCTTGCCCTCAATACCATGTCTGACTGCTTTGGCCAGCTTTTCCAGATACAGTTACATCCCCAATTGTCTAACGTTAGGGTTCCTAGCCTGCAAAATCTTAACTTACATACTGCCACTAACAGCTATACACACATCACCTAGACCAAACAGAACAGTTAAAAGCCAATTTAGTTCTGATCATTAACACCAATTGTTCGCTTTTGGAACCCCAGCAACTCTGGAAAGCGGGCAGCCTTATGTTTAAGCGCAGATTTCCCTGTAAACAAGTTAATTTGAATACCTTAACTGATTAGTTATGCACAGTGGCCACTCTTTATTTAGAAACCCTACAGGAGGCGCTCACACAAGTGTGCCCATTAGGATACAGCTACCTCTGCTGCAGGGCCTAGTCCTATTTCACACAGCTCACACATTGTAATAAGCAGCCAAGGTAAATAAAACTTACTGCATGACAGCTAAATTAAAGCATGATGAATCCTTCCTTGTCGTTACATCACCCTTCCAATCACCTTTCTTGCCGTTTGTGCAAGATTAATATACAATAAACCAACTTCTAGACTATCAACAATGCCACTACATAGTGATAACCAGCCAAAACCACAGTTCTTATGATTAGCTTCTAAATGCCCGTTTTCAAATGGCTGTGTCATGACGAGACAGCAAATACACCGGCTCTGAAGTTCACGGCAGCAGGACCTCCAGGCATTTTATCAGGATGATTAAGTGTTGACACATACTGCTGAAGGTAACAGTTTTAAAGTGACAGTTTAAAAGTTCTTTCAGCTTTTTAACAAAGAACGGCCGCAATACTCTTTTAAGACAACGACTGACGTTCCCGAGACCGTAAAGGAATTTCAGGTTAGAAAAAGCAACTCCGATCACTTGTAATGCAAGCTCGTATCTATTCCTATCTTCCTCCTGCTATACAGAAGTCTCGGGTCCCTCCTTTGCCATCACGGACAGCACTCGGACAGCGGTTTAACTCCGCATTTCCGACCGCAGGAGCGCAACCAGCTGCTGGCTCAGCCCCACGGCGCCGCAAGCGCCGCGCTTCCGGGGGCAGCTCTTCCCTTCCACGGCGGCCCCCGGCCACGCCACCCATCGCCGCAAGAACGAACCCGGCGCTTGCCCAGAGCCCACCCCGCCGCGGCGCGGAGCTTCGCCTCGCGGGGAGGCCCGTGCCCCCCGTGCTCACCTCCTCGCCGGGGGTGGCGGGGCACTTCTTGCGCAGGCAGCCCCAGTTGAGGAGGTTGCCAGTCTGCAGCGTGAGGGTGCCCGCCCGCTGCAGCAAGGCGCGAGCGCCGTCTGTCCCCATCGGGAAGCCGGGCACAGACACAGCAGCGGCCGCGCTCCGCTCGCCGCAGCACGGGGCAGCGCCGCGCCGTGACTCAGCACAAATACCGGCGGGGGGATGCTTTGTAACCGGCCCCGGTCACATGGCACCAACACAATGGGCGGCGGGGCGGGCCCAGCGCGGGAAGCAGCGCCCCGCCTCACGGCTCCCCGACATGGTCCCTCTGCACCACCGCGCCGCACAGCACCGCTACACGGCTCCGCCTAACGGCTCCCCCCAAGGTCTCCGCACCGCTCCGCCCCACGGTCCCGGCAGAGGCGGCTGCTCCCACCCCGCAGCGCCCCCTAGGCACCGGTCACGGCGCAGCACGCGGGCGCTGAGGGGCGGGGCGATGGTGCCGGACGGGTTGGCGGGAGGCGGGGCCGCGGGCGGGCTGCGGCGGCCGCTGGGCTACAAGCTGGCCAAGGCCACGAAGGAGAGGATCTGGCGGGGGGAGTTCATTGACCTCTTTTCCTTGCTCCACACAGAGCTGGCCCCCGAGTACGGCCCGCGCCCGGGGGACACGCTGGACCAGTGGGTCTCGGCCTTCTTGGTGTACGCCAGTGTGCTGTGCGAGAAGCACCCTGCGCGCTGCGGGGCCATGTTCAAGTACCTGGACACCATCCGGAAGCTGCATGCCACCTACGGGGGTACCTCGTGGATGAACTACGACGAGGACTTTCGGCGGCGGGCGGCCAAGGACCCCAACCTGCCCTGGGGCGACGTCGACCTCGACCTGTGGATGAAGTGGATGGCACCCCTCAAGTCGCTCATCCCCAGGAAGCCGCGTGCTGAGGTCGAGACGCGGGCCTCACCGACACCACCGCCACCAGCACCTGCACCCTCACAGAGCCCCAAGCAGGAGGAGAAAAGCCAGGTGTGACAGGCTGGTGGCCGTGTGTTTCCCCACTGTCCCGGATGGGCACGGTGCCCCCTCGGACGGGAGGAGAAAGGGACAGTCGAGGCACCCTTGAGTTGGTCAGCAGCTCCCATGTCATGGTGTTGGCCTGTGCTCATGCTAACTATGATGCTTAGTTATGGTGGGTCACGGCATCAGCTGGCAAGACACAGGACTGCATGGGTGTCTTAAGTGGCCAACATGGGAGGTGTGGGCATTGCTGAAGGAAAAAGCATGCTCTCAGCAAAATAACTGTAGCATTGCTCTAGCCAGTAGGAATTGGGAACCCTGCGGATTCCCTCCCCTGCTATATAACTGCATTTTCCTTAAGACATTAAAAGAAAGGTGCTTTGTTTTGTTTTTATCTCTGAGTTGTCTTAAAAGAATTTACTTTCTCAGCAATACAGTTATCTGTATGTAAGGCAAAGAAGTACAGACCCTCCTGTTACTACAACTACAGTTGCAGGCTGTGTGGGAGGCCAGAAATATTGATATGAATAAAGATGAACTTAAATGTGAATGGCCAGAGCTTGCAGATTCCCTGAGATTTGCAGATATAGTTCACATGTTCTGGCCTGTTTTATGGGGAAAAATAGTTGGTGTGATTAGGGAAAGTAGGGAAGATTTTGTGTACGTTGAAGTTTTGCTTTTGGTGTAGGCATTAGTGTCACTGAGTTGGTATGACGTGATGTACACAGGCAAATCCACCCTCTCCGTGGCCTGGGCTATGACAGTGAGCTCTGTGGCTGCAAAAGGTTGCCTATCTATATTTAGGGGTTGTGCTGCTTCTCTTAAACTGGTGACTGTAGTGTCTGAAATCCCTAGCACAGAAAATTCTGAGTGCTGAGTTTCATGCCAGCTGAATGACAATAGGGGGATTCTGTTATACTGGCTATATTTAGTTCTAAATAATATTTTTTAGGACAGGAAGAAGAACCTGTGCATTCCTGAAAGGTTTTTGCTAGCTCATGAGATGCTGTGCTCCCTGGGAATTGCCAGTGCAGAAGAGTGGCCAAATTTTTCATCTCTATTAGCCTGACCTGGAAAGGGAGAACCCTTTTTCAGGGACTCTGGAAATGTTTGTCACACCAATTCCTGACTTAGCAAAAGTGACTTCTCTGGGCCAGCCTGCGACAAAGGGAGCAAACATGAGGCAGTAAACAGAGATAAACAGGCTCAGTGCAGGCCTTGTGGCCTTCTGTGGTTGGTGCTCTGGATTTATGCGTCTTTCTTTCTGATATCTCTGTTTAGATTTCTCCGTTCCCAAGAACAGCAGCTCAGTTCTTGTTTTGCTATGGATCTTTTGTGAGCGCCAGATGGGTGATGGCTTGTAGCTTTCCTCTCACCTGAGACTGGATCTTCAGCTTGTCATGTTAACCAGGCTTGTAACTTCTTCCACAGCAGTCGGTCTGTCAGTGCAGAGCTTTGTGCTGTTGTCTGCTAAGGCACCAGAGGTCTCAGTCCTCTTTGGCTCCGTGGAAACTTCCTACTTGATTCTTGGCAGTGGCATTGATGGGTTTTTTGGGGTTGTTTTTTTTTTTTCCCTCAGAAATTGTGCAAAGACAAATTCAACGTGTTTATTTTAACTAAATAACTCAAAATACTGGAAGTTTAATGTTTGTGAAACAGTAATGCTTTAGCAGCACAATGAAAAGCAAAAGTAAAAGTTGTGGAGTTGTTCAGTGTGGGTTTAACCACCTTCCTATTATTAGGGCAGTTTTTAATTGGTAGTAGTCACAACTGTTTTAAAACTGAAATAATGATTTGAGCAACTTTTAAACATAGTTGAGGCCTAGTTTGTTATTGGCAAGGCAGCAGCAAGGAAATGTTACTCCCTTGGAGGTGAGCTGTGGGTTTCCCCTGTACCTCCCCAGCTCCTTGCAAGCCCTAATTATGCTGTTTAAAACTACTTTAGAGAAATAAGGCATGGGTTCACGTTTGGGAAAAAAAAATCAGAGAATTGAAATGGGAGAGAATAGTCTTTTACAGATTTATGGCCTGGGCCAGAACCTAAGCTTTTCCACATTCATGCTGTCAAGAGGAAGAGGAGGTGTTTTACAAAGTCCTTTTCTTCCAGATTGTTTGATGGGACTCATTTTGTTCTCTTAATTTCAAAGGATAGCATTAGGTAGCCTGACTGGATTTAATTTCCCCCTTTAGTTGAATGCTCCTTAAGTTTCAGCTTGATGTACTGCCTGTGTCTCTAGTTCTGCAGTTCCAGGAAGGTTAACCAGTAAAAACCAAGTCATGGGAAACAGAGTGTGGTGTTTGAAGCTAGCTGTCCTCTCTAAGGCACCAATGAAGAGAAGTAACTTTGTATTGTGCAGAAAGAGCAAAGTGAGAAACCCTAGTTTTAGATGAATGCAATAATTGGTGCATGCGTAGGATGGCTGAGATTCATTCCTACAAATTTGTCTGTATGTATGACTTCAGACAATTCTTGTTTTCTTTTTTTTTCCCCAGACTCCATGAAAACAGAAGGCCAGTTGGGATGGCAGTCAAACTAACTGGGTGAGTTTGTTTATAAAACTGACTGACTTTGGATTTTACATACCTGCAGATTTGTTAAATACAGAATTTTTTATTGGTGCCAACAGCCTGACTCCGTTGGTGTTTAAGTGGAGCTCTGGTATACTAGTGCATTCTTTTACCTCTGCTTCTGTTGCGTTGCAAGCTGTGCTAGAGAAGACGTAGGAAATTCATTTTACCCAATCAGCAATTATAACAATGGACTACAAACCTGCAGAGCAAGCCAGTTTGCTGGAAAACAGGAATTCCTGCAGCGCAGCACTTGTCACAGACTATCCAAAGAGGGCAAAGATTCAGGAAAGTGAATAAATTGAACATTGGTTGAATGAGGTCAGGAACAGTCTCCTGGAGGAGAATCCTGCCCTAAAATACTACTTTGAAAGTATAAGCCAATTCAATGCGCAGATTAACCTTTCTCATTTGAGCAAACTTGTGTGCAATCCTGGATCTTTGCAGATCACAACCGGAAACTTCAAAAACCTATGTAATATATTTGTTTAAAAAAGTAATAAATCATAACTTGTCTTGTTACAGCTGTTACTTTTATCATTTCATTGGGAATATATGCAACATAAATGTATATTTGACTTGAAGCAGTGTCATACACTTGGTAAAATAACTCAGGTTATCAACAGAACTATTCTGTGGGGCTCAATATTGCCTCCATTCTTCTCTGAAAAATGCATTAACCATTGCTGTCATTGCCAGAAATCAGTTCTATCTAGCCCAATTGTTCATTACAAAATTCTTGGTCAAATGGAATAATTTACCTAAATTGTTCTCTGTTTTTATCCTCATAGAACATTTAAGATCCTGAGCATCAAACTAGACTTTTGTAGTCTGATGTTCATGAAAACCATGGTTCATGGTTTAATCCTTTTACATCTCAGTATTTTGTTTTCCTTTTCCCTTGCATAGTAGGGAGTATGATCAAGGTAATACTATGATCCAGTAATGCGCATGATGGTAAGGGTATACCTTTAGTTATTTCAGGAAAAAGCTGCCGTTACCTGCTCTCCTTTTCCTTTCTTGATAGTTTCAATAATATGCATAAGACAAAGTGTTTGTAAATTGATAAATAAACTGTTTGTGACATCACCTAAATAAATTTTTATATATAAATGCTGTTCTTAATCTCAGCCTTTTTTCCCCTCCCTCATTCTTACATTGCCACTTCCCCTTTTGTAAACACTTTTTCCAGTCACCTGACCTTTTGCAAAACTTCTGGGTTTCAGTTGTTAAAGCACAACCAAATCTTAACTATCGCAGAAAACCAGCCTTTGAAATTTGCTTTCTGTATTTTGCAGAAGTGCTTGATAATGTTGCAACTGTAGCTGTAGCTTATTCATCTTCAACAGTTGTGAAGATAATAGGTATCAGGCCTTGATCTGTCTGAAAATGAAATACCCACTGTACTGGAGTACCAGTACTTGTGTGGCTTCCAGACTGGGACTCTGATCCACTGAATGCTGAGATATGTGCCTTCAGTACAGTAGAACATGGAGTACTTTTACACATGGAATTACAAGTTAGAAAACCTTTCATTTTTGAGAAGAGGCTGAAGCTCAGCAGTCAGATTACTCATTACAGTCTTCCTTTGTCCTGTTTTCTTCAGAAATCAGAACTGCTGTTTCTCACTGTTCCGTGCTGTTTCTTCACCGTCATTGTTACGCATGGACCACTGCCGGCATCTCCTCTTGAGGAAGTGCTGGAATAGTGGCAGGATTTGGGGAGAAGGAGGTGGGGAATTAGGAAGGATGAGCAGATGTTGGTTTCCTCAGTGCTACTGGTGAATTGCACAAGCATGGGTCTTGACCTACTGACTCAGGGCAGAGAAGCAGCAGTTTTGCTTTTCTTGTCCAATTTGGGAGCGGCATACCCAGCTGGAGTATGAAACTTCCTAGTGTTTGCTGCCAGGTCTTTCTGCCAAGAATTTGTTGGGTTTGTTACTCTCTCCAGCCTTCAGTCTGGTGCCCTTCCTGGCACTCTCATCACCTCCCAGTTTCCTGGTTGTTACTGGTGCAGGGTCAGACCACCCTGTTTTCTGCATCTGCTGCAGATGATTGCCGGGACTCTGCCTTGCTCTCTAGTGTCAGTGGTTGCCTTAAAATTGCTGCCTGTTTTTGTAATGAAACTTTTCTTTCAAATTACTAGCAGTGGTGTCTTATAACACGTGGGTGTCATCACTGCCCCCCTCTCCATGCCTCCCTTTTTATTTCTTCATAAACTTGGCCTTTGTTGCTGTCTTGGGCCACCCAGTAGTTTCACTGTGGTACTTGTGCATCCTTTGGGGTTTACTGTTCTACATGTACTTTCCTTCTCATCCCTGTGCTATAAGCTAATGCATGAAATTTCTTTGTCCACTAGTTTCTCATTAAAAGTGTTGGACTTCAATGGGTTTCTTCAAAATCCAGCAGTTAGTACTGCAAGGGTTTGTAGTATGACAAACATGACACTGGCTGACTCTTACCTGTACAGCTCCTGATGTTGCCTAGTCTGTGTTGAGTCAGTGTGTACCTTGAAAGGATGGTGACTTCATATCTTCTGTTCATCTCTGGTTTATGAGTAGATTTGTTGATTATAAGCTGAACTTGCTGTCATTTACATGGCATAGCAGGCAGCATGGAGATACTGAAGATGCCTGCTCTCTGAAAGCAGACATTAAGGATAACCCTTTAACTAAGTGATGTGAGAAAACAGAGCATGCTGTTGATGGGAGTCTTCGAGCTGAAATGAACCGTGGGTCTATTGCTCTTTCAGTAACTGATCTGCAATAGAAATCTGTGATACACAGGAATTCTATTTTATACTGTAAGTCCTGTTAGCTGCAACAAAGTTGCCTAGTGAAGTTACCAACGAAGTTGCAGCAAGGATTTCCACCATGACTGATGGAATTTCTGGTTGTGAATATTTGTGAAATATGCTGGGAGGACCAGCACCTAATGGAAAGCCAGTTTTTGTCAGCTGACTAAAATTATGTAGCATGTATTCCTGGGGAGTGATTTCAGGTAAATTTATTTTTAGGCATTTCCAGCAAGACAGGATTTTTTTTTCCCCACAGATGTGCTTTTTTGTGTGCTGTGTCGATATGCATTGTTTTTACAAAGAACAAATTAAAACCAGCACATTGTTACTGACAGCACAAAACGTTTTGCAGTTTAGGGATGAAACTAAAATACTGGCTGGGGAGTTAAACTTCTGCAGAAATGGAGTCAAATAAATGGGATTTCTAACTTCCACCTGTGCAGAAGTTAGTTTTGTTATTTGGAGCATGCGAAAAAAATGAAGCCATCTTGGTACTCTTCTGGCCTTACTAGTGTAATGATGTGTCTTTAAAGGTAAGACAACAGCAGAACAAGTTACATGTGGGTAGCCTTTCGCAAGTTGAGCAAAAAAGCCAGCTGCAGTTGAGCAAAATTGTTACTTCTGAGCTTGAGGTCTTGTCAGTTACTTGATGTGACTTCCAATTTGAGCTTAAATGTTAATTTCCCATCCCCCTCATTCTCCCATAATCTCACCAACTTGTTTTCTTCTTCATAAAAGTCTCGTGAACACAGCAAGCATGTCCTGAGGGCCAGCCATGGGATCACGCAGCGTCTGACCGGACTGCCTGTATGTACGGAGCCTTTCACCCCTGTGTAGGTAGTTCTGCCAAGTTGGTATGGACAACCATGAAGAAACCCAGTATGTCTTAAGTGTGGCTGGATGGAGTGCACGCAGGAGACTCCCGGCTGCCTGCAGGCTTGTGTATTTCTGAGAAGCCAGTAGCACTGGAGCAGGTCTTTCTGTCCACCCCTATGATAAAATCAAAACCCCAGAGACTCTTGTAACCCTTGTGGGGAGGGATGTGACTCAGTGCTAACAGACTAGATGTTTGTGGAAATGTTGCCTAGTGAAGTTATCAAACTGATTTTTTTAGGTCGTGTGCTTAACAGGGACTGCAACCATTGATTGCATCTGTGGGAATGCTTTTGGCAGTTCTTCCTACAAAAAGATTATGTCCCTGAAAACTCAGCTGGATTAATTATAAAAGCTAGATCTTACTTTTCCCCTCTTGTTTTGGCACTTGGGCTTGACTTTTACCTTACCACAAGTTCAGTGTGCATTAGTCCAGCCCAATACAGCACATAATTTTTTATTTACATAATCTGGACCTAGCGCTTTTTTTCAGTGTATTTCTTATTTGGGTTTTGTTTTGGGTTTTTTTGGATTTTCCCCCTTGGGAATTTTTGTCAAAACCAGTTGGTATCTGCAGTCTGGCAGTTTGCTGGGCAATCAGCTAACTGGCAGGCGAGATTTAAAAAGCAGGAACATGTTTACAATATCTCACATAATTACAAACTTAAAATAATTCAAGAAGTACTTTTACCTTTTTTGGTGGTGGTTGCTCTTTCTTTATTTTACAGAACACTTTCTTCTTCCCAGTGTTTCATTGCAGCGTTGCTGTGTTAGTATTTCCAGGGTAGCAGGAGAATGTTTACATGCAAACAAAATCTGTTTTCTCTGAATTTTTTAATTGCAAACATTTGTGTCCATAAAAGCCATTCCACAAAACTCAGTCACTGTGTAGCTTCATCTTTTTGTTTCTGTGCAATCTAAAACTCAGATCGTATTCAGTTGGGTTTTTTTTATTCTTTGAACTATGCAATATGAGCACTGTATCTGCGTCTACATCAGCGGGTGTAGAAAATGCCGCTTAAATTGGCAATTCTAACAACCTGAAGCCAGGAATGGCTGTTTGAAGACAGAAATATGGCTTACATTGGCTTCAGCTATGAAGTGCCATCTGCACTGCTGATTTTCAAAGTGTCTATAAGTGCCCTAAATGATCCCAGAATAGAAATTTACATGAAGTTACAAGGCTATATGTAGTCTCTGCTTAGTTGATAAGCTGCACGACAAGCTGGTGGCAGGGGACCTGGCCTGTGTGCTCCCCTATAGGTGTCCCTGGCATAAACAAAGACAGCTTCTTGAAATTTGTAACTCATTCCTGAAGTTTGTACCTCCTCTGCTGAAACTTGCCACCATCTACTTAGGCATTCCAGCTTTTATCTTTCATCATACCTCCCTTATATTCCCTATTTCTTTTTTCACTCCCTAACAGTCAAATGTCATTCATGCCAGTGCTTGGAAGGAAGAAATACCACCAGTGCATGGAGGTGATTCCCTGCTCCATACTTGTCTCCCATGGATGATCCATGTAGTGCTAAGTGAAAATATTTTTTCCTCTTGAAGCTGGGGAATGAAGTTTATGCAAGGAGTTGACAGAGGTGCTGGGACTCCAACTGCACAGCTCTTAAAATAAAGATCAGTTTGAGGTGGGGAAATCTCTTGAGGTGCCTCTGCCCAGGACATGCAGGTATGCACCTTTCTGCACATGGTGTGGCAGCAGCTTGTGAGTGACTTGAGGCAATAGCCTTCTCAAAGTGCTGTGCATTGGGAGAAGCTCTTCATTTTCCTTCTTGTCATTTTCCTGGTCCATTCTCCCTCACCAGCAGTCTCCCAAGCCAGGTATCTGACTTTGTTATCAAGTACCAGTGGATAACAGAAGAAATCTCACTGCCATTGCATTGGATTCTTGGGAGAAGTGAGTGGGTTTATATCTGCAAGATCATGGATTTTGTCATAGAAGAAGCATAATAAATTTGTTGTTATTGAATGGCAAATATAGTGACTTCAGGGGACCCAATCTGTCTTTTGCTTTCCAACTTGGGGAAAAAAGGATTCGGTGACCTGGTTTAAAGTGGTCCTGGCCAGTAGGAAAGACATGGGAAGAGTATCTGAGTGAGATGTGGTACCAGAAAGTGAGCGTGCACATTGTTGCTGCTGTAGGTACTTTGTAGGCCAATATAAGAGCAGAAGGAGCTCTGTCCAGTAGGCAAGGCTGGCCAAGGTGCTGGTGATGCTGACCCACCAAGCACAAGGGTGCTTCGTGGAACTGGTTACAGAATCATGCAGCTCCAGGAGGGGCCTTAAAAGAGCATTCTTTTTCTTGTGCCCTAGCATGCTTAAAAAAAAATAGACACAAAAAGTACTTTCGTTGTATAAAACATAATACAGTTGCAAATGCTTTCTGAGAGGGGAGTGGGTGGTATCTGGTATGTACCATTTCCTAAAACATGCATTTTCTATTTTAAATATTGCATGGAAATGCATAAGGGATACAATTGAATCTTTCAGTACAAATAAGGTAGAGAACAATAAAATTTACCAGTGGGTTAAGCTTGCTTAAAATGTTTTGCAGATTCCTTTAGCAAGCATTTAAAAACTTGGGTTGTTTGGGGTTTTTTTTGTCAGTGCTCAAAACAGTGAAAGCAAACTTTCAGTGTGTTACACTTGCACTATTGAGAGCAGTACAAGTTGCTTGTGGCCATTTTCTCGGTAGAAGTATAATTAATCTGTTGCTTCCCACCAGAAGGGAGAGGAATGGATAAGCATATCTTGTACCTGCCTCTTGCATGAGGAAGCTGTTCATACTGGAGTGCTTACCAAAGTGGAGAAGCTGAGAACAGAACACTATCACCTGGCTCGCTGCTGGTGCCCAACAGCTGAACTGCAGGGCTCCAAGATGTGCCACACCTTTTCCCTTCTCTTGATCTCTCCAAGCCACAGTCTCTGAACGAGCAGTTTCCGCAGAGCACAGAAAGGAAGAAACTCCTTTTGTGTTGGTTTTTTTTTTCCTGGTGCTCCTACAGCTTCAGTCTTGACACCTTGACCTGTGAAGCTGCTGCAAGGATGAATCTCTGGAGCCGAGGAACAGGTGAGGAGGGCTGATAGAGATGTTTCCTCGTGTGTGTAAGAAAAGTGCAGTGAACGCTACTAAGCTTTCCTAAGTCTAAGAAATGTCAGTTATAGCTTTGGTCATATCTCTCAGTGGTGGAGGGCCAGAAAAAGTAAACCTGTTTATTCCTATAGCTTGTGTTGCCTAGCAGTGTCTCACAGTATGTCCTGTATATTGTGTGGCAAATTGTATTTTGGGATGATTTGGCTGTGGTGGAGAAGAAAATCACTTGACAAAACATGTCCTGGTAAGGTGGCTAGCTGCTGACTCTGTGGCTTAACCTGGCAAACCACAAGAAAGCAAAGCATATTTTACTTCTCTTTCAAAACACTGAAGTGACTTTCTTCAGATGTTGCCTTGAGAACATGTGCCTGTTTGATGTAGTGAGTGTTTTAAAAATAGCAATGCAAATACTGAGCCTGGTCAAGCAAGAACCTGAAAGCTTTGAAATGTTAGCTCTAGATAGCTTCATCTGTTATTTGCTTTGCTCAAAACTACTGGCAATTAAATTAACTTCTGTACTCGTGTTTGCCTGTGAAGTTCCACCACAGGTTTTTAGTGGTTGGCATTATTGATTAAATTATGAAGAAGCAAAGGACCTATTCTTCTGATATTTTGTGTCCTGTCCATGTCCCCACCCCATCTGTGGACGAAATATCATTATGAAAAGGAGAGCAATTCAGACATCGTAGTGAAGAGTTATTTAGGAAGATGTAGAGAGTGCCATTTACCTGATCCTCCCCCCTCTGTTGCTGCACCCTTTGAAAACAGGCAGGACCACAGTCAGCAGTACCCTGCTAGGCCAGTGGAGTAAGCCCTTTAAGGCAGCTAAGGATGGAAGAGTTGTCTTCTTATTTTGTTAATGACCTTCACCTATGATGTGAATGTTAAGGATTTGGGGTAAGTAGGAAGCACAGCCACACCACACAGTTGTACTTAAAGAGGACTCCAGAAAAAGGATCAGGTTTGGGGCTGGCTATAGATTCTCTGCTTTCCCTACTTACTTCTCTACCATGCCTGCTGTGGAGGCCCTGGCAGGAGGAAAGGGTCTGTTCACCATCCCTGTGTGCTGTGAGGCCTTGGCTGTGGTGCTGTGCCAGGGCTACACAAGGATTGCCTGGGCTTGTCTTGCTCTGGCAGCTGAGGGCAGAAGCAGGAATTTAGCTGATGTCTAGAAAAGCTGAATTTTACACACTTGTGTGTAAGCATTGAAATTGTGACTGCAGAGCTAGAGGGGGCTGGAGAAAACATGGTCAATATTTGGGAAATGGAAGCACTTTTCAAGCGGTAAGGAAATAGCAAAGCCTGTCAGACTTTGCTGTGTGTCATGCTAAAGAGAGTCAATACTGAGAGAAATACTGTCAGCAATTATAAGGATGAATTCATTGTACAGGTCAAATTGTTAAAGGTGGCATAGGAATGTTTCACTGTGATATTTCCTATTGCAGTTTATGCTCCAGTCTTTGTCCTGGAATTACTTTTTTTCTCATTTTCTTGGTAAGATTTTCCAGAGGGCAGTCAGTGGAGATGCCCTGAGTAGAAACTGTTTAGAGCTCTCTGAAATACACTCATTGTTTATCTTCTCTGTGTGTTACTTTGATTTTATGAAGGCTGGTTACCTACTCTTGTTCTGTGGAGTCTGACAGGTCACCAGGGTTCCTGTGCAACTTCTCAGCATTTCCTTTAAAGACACACTATTCAGCCTGCAGAATTTTCAGATATGCCCGTATTCCTTCTAATAACTTCTGGGTGAAGGTGCTTTCTACATACCTAAATACTTCTGCTAAGTAGTGGGCATGAGTAGCTCAACTCCTGTTTCCTCGAGTTTATTTTGTTCCTGTCAGGTCTCTTGTCCTCAAGGACACGGTGCCCTGTGTCTTTAAAGTACAAGCTTCTGCGTCTCATGTTTCTTAAATAAAACTTGGCCACATGACCTCTACATTCAGCATCGTGCCCAAAACCATATCTAGCCCCATTTTGTTTAAAGTCAAGCTTCTCTTTCTGCAACTATATAAAAGTTACCCCAATATTTTCTCAACAGATGGGCCTCTTATGTTCAGCATCACACCTGTGTACATTTATTATTACATTTATTATAAAAGCATTTCCAGTTGAGTGTTTTCATTGTTGAAGATGTTATTTTAACACGTTGCAGTCAGAAGTATTGTATCTTTCTCAGAAAAGTGCAATTTCTATATAACAGAAAGGGAACTGAAAACCCATCTCAATTATTTTAACATCTTTTGCTTCTTTTTACTCCATGAAAGGAAAATGGATTAATAGGACTTTGCATAGAAATTTCTCTAGCTCTACTGCAAAGATTTACTGCATGACTGATCTTGTCATGAGACTTGTTAGTGGGTAAAGGTGTGTGTGTCTTGGCTTTTACATTAATGGAGATGGCCTGAAATACTTTTGCTTAGAGGATAACCAGCTTGATGTGAACCAATTTCTAGGACTATATTTGTAGCACTATCTTTAGTTTCTATTTTGGGGGTTTTTTGTTCAACTTGGACTTTTTCTGGCACAATGTAAAAATGGCTGTTTTATTATTCCCAACATTTCGCAAAATCTCCCCTCGGAGTAGACATTTCTAAATTATCCAACGCTTGTGAAGTTATTTTCTGCTTCTTATAAAGCCACAGCTGAAAGGAGCAATTAAAAAGCTGGATTGCTCCTTTAACCTTGGAATTTAATCTGTATTTAACGCAAGTAAACTCCCATTTCAAGGTTGTTTGATGCAGCCATTTGCCTTGTCAATGTTAATCATATTTTTGGGTGTTTGTGGACTGTAGGATCTAGCGCTTTGGGACTGAGAAATGATGGACTCTCATGCAAGTGATTCCAGATGGTTGGGGTTTTCCTTTGGACACTGTCCTGGCCCTTCCCAAGACATAGCTTGTACAACCAGCCCACGATCACAAAATGGTCTTTTGGGAGCATTTGGTATAGCTAGGCTGTATCATGCTGCACTGAATTTCTCACACCCACACTTGCAGGCAGAATACTGCTAAGCCTTTCCAATGAAGATACAAAAAGAAACACCTGAAAAATCCCTGGAGGTGCAGACAAGAAGCCAAGGAGAGAAAGCCAAAGCTGTAGCATGTCTATGCCACTGGCATGACAGACTCCCTGCAGTGTCACTGTCACTTTGGGGAAGGCAGATGCTTGGTGCAGAGACAGCTGTTAGGTACCACAGAGCTGTGGAAGCATCCCAGTGATGTAGGTCAAAGCACAAATAAATAAATAAATGGCCACATGTCTGTTTTATTCAAGGCCACATTTGCAATTCAGAAATGTCTCTTGGAGCTGCCAGAATTTTCTCCCTGCATTCAAACAATGAGAAAATCTTCTGTTGGGAAGTCAGTTGCCTTGGGTGCTGCACTACAAGTAGCTACCGATGTGCTGTATTCACTAACTGCAACAGCAGCCCCTGTCTGAAATTCGAGGGGGTGAGGGGGCAGCTGCTATCTCAACAGCGCACCAAAGAGCTTGCCACATAAAGTCAAGGCACCTCTTGTTGGACCAACCTAGGTAAGTGAAGTCAGAAAACCAGGTCATAAATGGTTGGTAAGACACAGTGTTTGTTGCTTGCTCTCTTGGTGCCCATCATTCTTGTATCCCAGGAAAATATTTTTCCCACCATCAGAAAAATATTTGTCTTGTTTTAAAACAGGATGCATCTTCACATGCACTGAGCTTCAGTATAAACTTTTCTTTCCTGGGCAATAAAAGTTCTCATTGTCCTCCTGAGGCACTGATAGTCTTTCCATTTATTGCTTTTAGCTCTCCCTGCAGACTGCAGGGCAAATAGCGACTGAGTACTATGATTTTTACCAACTTTTTGAAGATGGCATGTTTTCATAACACAAAAATTATTACACATATTGTCCTTCTGGCTGGAGAAATCAGTTCTAACACACTTTAACGGAGCTTTAACGGGGACAATTCATTCTGGGGACAACCAGGTGTCCTGGGAAAAAGATGGGAAAAGATAAAATAAACGTTTGGAATGGAAATGGTGAGTTAGTATCTGCCCAAAGTGGAAAGTAGAATTCAAGTGTATTTCTTCACATGCATGTGCAGTAGTTTGGTATTGTAAATCAAGAGAAAGAACCCACAGAATCCTCACATTTGTTTCATTAACTGCCTTTATGCTCGCATCTGGCTAACATTTGTATTCTCAGTGTAAGCAGGAATACTGTAATAAGTCCTGGTCAGCTATCAGACAGTATATTGAAAAGGTTAATTTGATGTATTGTTAATTCTAATCTTTTTTCTTCTCATTACATTTAGACATTTATTTTGCTTTCAAGTTGAAAACTCAGAAAGATGGGAGCTCTGCTGTTTGATTCTAGCCATGTAGGCCCATTCTGCTGTTCACCACCAACTGGTAAGAGTTCTAAATTAGAGCATTAGGGATAGATCCATCCTCCCTTGTGGTGGTCACAGGTCAGGTGAGGATTTCACTGGTGTGGGAGGATGTATGGCTAATGCAAGTCAGCAAAGCTGTCCCTATATGGCACTCGCCTGGCTTCCCTCCAGTGTCAGAGACATGCCTGCTGAAAGCAAGCGGTCATGGTTAGTGGAGTGCTGAGATATGTCTGCTGTTGGCCTAAGGGTTCCTACTGCAAAGCAGGTAGTTCAGTGCAGTCCTCAGGATCAGCTTGGCAGCAGCCTATGTGTTCAAAGGTGCTTTGTCATTATCTTTGGGATGTACTGAACAAATCCTTAGCTGTGCAATGCAAACAAAGAACGTTTCCAAGGCACGTCAGTGAGTTACAGTGCGGTGTTGGTCAGTAACTCTGTGAGAGCTTCTACTCTGCTCTGCAAAGATGTGTCCCAGGGAGGGGTGAACTTTTGCAGATTGCAAAGTACCTGTAAGAGCTCCTGCTGAGCCTCAGAGTGATTTCTCAGCTCCTGAAGAATGTCAAAAGATCAAAGGGAAAAGCACTCTCAGCCTGTTTGAGCTGAATTGTTGTTCTTTTGAAAAAAAAAAAAAAAAAAAAAAATTTAGCTTAAATAAAAAGAGAAAGTTGGAGGGGGTTAATAGACCTTACCCTTTTTCTTACTGATAAGGAAGAGGCATAATTTGAGAAGGCATCTTTCAAGGACACCATTTGCTCCTTGTCAATACAGGCCTACAATGCAGACTTGAATCCGGACTATTCCCCTTCAGAAGTTTCTTCTGAGCTTCCTATTCCTCACACAGCATCCCTACACTGTTTGTTTCTTTCCTCCTCTGCTGTATGTCCTTGCTTTAGTTTTTTAAAAAAGCCTTTACTGACAAGTTTGATTAAAACCAGCCCTGTGACCTTTTTTCCCCTTGCCTTACAGGTGGGGTGTTCACCCTGCACAGTTTTCTGAGCCTGTCTCCTTCTGTTGTACATCAGGGCCTCTCTATGCTCCACCTGCCCATAGCAGCATCCTCTGCTTCTCCCCCTTCGCAAGAGGTGCTGCATATCCTTCCACCTGCTTTTCCCTCACCACAACTTTGAGTGCCACAAATGTGTCTCTGGTCCTTGGCTGGTCCTCACATTTGCCCACACCATGGTCCCTCCCCAGGACCCCATCCTGGGCCCCCACCAGCATCCCTGCTGGTGCTACACCCCTACTCTTCTCTGGAGCCCCTCTGCAAACTCATCCCTCAAACTAGGAGACTCCCTACCTCTCCTATTGCTGTTTTGTTTTCCTTCTCACCCACCGACACTCCTAACTTGGCAGCTTGGGATGTGGTTAAAAACGGGATGTTGTTTTTGCAATAAATAAGTGAATTGATCTTTAAGGCAGGCTCTTATCAGCAAACAAAAGGTGGAAATATTTTTGTCCTAATAGAAATGGTGAGGCACTGAACAGGTTGTGCAGAGAAGCTGTGGCTGCCCTCTCCTTGGCAGTGTTCAAGGCCAGGCTGGATGGGGCTTTGAGCAATCTGGTCTGGTGGGAGGTGTCCCTGCCCAAGGCAGGGGGGTTGGAACTGGGTGATCTTTAAGGTCCTTTCCAATCCAAACCGTTCTATGATTCTATGAAATTAGTTAAGATGATACACTATGGGCATAAGGAGGACAGATGCAGCAAATGATATGAAATTTTTCAGCCAATATTTTTGTTAATCAGTACTGCCATCATTCAATAATCTCCTTTTTCAGCATGTCCCATATGCTTATAACACTACCTAAACCACCTTAATTTTTCCCCTTCCACTTTCCAGCTCTAGGTTTATGACTCCCTGACTCCTTTGCTAAAGAAATGAAACTAGTAACTCTGTTGAACCCATTGCTATTGCTCAGACACTGTAACTTCTATTGGCCAAGCTGTATTTCCCCTTTCTCTGAGAGGAGGCCTTTTAGTTTCACATACCTGGTGTTCGCTGTGGACTCTCTCCCCAAGAGAAGCAAGCTATGTTGCTGCTGCTCTCCAGCCTGCTCCCAAACACTACTGGTCCCTGACAAAATGCCATGTTCAGTGTGCACAGCGTAATAAAACCACCACCTAAGACTGGCTTGAGCAAATCCTGAACACCAAGTAGTTCTGTGCTGTTGTAGCATAGCCTGTAGCGAGGGAAAAAATATCTTAAGAGTTAATTTGACTGTCAGAACTAGTTCTGTTGCCATCATATTTGCTACTGTATGCTTCAGCTTGTGGGATCCCCAATACGTAGTGTGGACTCACTACAGGAGTAGATATAGAACAGAAAAAAAAACCAACCCAAACAACAACTCATCCGTTCTGCAATCCCTCTTACAAACTAATGGAGTTCTGGGGCTGCACAGAGTCCCAGAAAAGCAGAGACTACAGGAACCGACAAGAAATTACATAAACAGCCACTGGCTGTTTTTTTCCAATGCTAACTATACCCAAGCAACCTGTAGCCTGTTTTTTGTAACTTCAGCATGTCTCACACTGTGAGTCTGTAGCCAGAAGCATGTGTATAAGCAGGTGAATGTTTATCTGGAAGGATGAGGTAATGTAATGCAGTTTCATCTGCAATGTAAAACCTCCTGATCTCCATGACCATCTTGACAAGGCCAGCCCCGCTCAGCCTGGCTGGTGTGCATCTTTTGAATGTCAGTGTAGGACATATCTCAGGAATCAAACCAAGACTGAAAAAGTCTGAGGCACAGCTTTGTGAGCAGCTTTTATTTTTTTTCCTTCAGTCACAAGCCTTATCATGAGTATGACTTTGGGAATGGGATTGGAGTCAAGAGAATTAGGAGTACATTCAGATTTTCTACTAGGTAAAGAAACCAGCAGCAGACTGTGCTAGCAGAGCCCTGTAATTAAGCCAAGTGAAGACTAAAATCATATTGAAACACTCCCATAGTTTGAGGCCTTTGAAACCCCAAACTCTGTCTAGTTTTTGTAGCTTGAGCAGATGTTACTGTTAAATGCTTTAGCTATCTGTCTTAGGCTGAGGTCACCTTTAAGCCAGGGGTGACCTCATGACAGCTATCACCTCACATTACAGGTTCTGTCCCTGTTCTCCCCAGGGCTAATACATGAACAGGACAATAACTACACTGAAAATTCTTTCCAAAAATTATCATAGATACATCCATTTAAAAATTAGTTCTAAGATGTGGCACTGTTGAATGCAAAATGCTTTTTCTTAAAACCTAATGTACTGCTCCTTATTTGTGGGGAAGTCACTTTTACAACATTTTACTGAATAAGATTAAGTCAAAGCCACTCCCTCAAGAAATGAAGCACTCTTTTAAAACCAATGAAGTTACCCAGTCTGTTTTAACCTGGAAGGAGAAAGCAAATGAGAGACTGACTTGATCCAAAGTCCCCTGACTTCAGAGGGAGTTTTGCTGATTTTTGGATTAGGCTCTCCTGTAAAAAGTATCATAATCATGGCAATGGATACAGAAGCTGTAATACTGGATTGCCTGGCAGCATAAATCTGATGATATGTGAACACCTCTGCATTACTATGAATCAGAGTGCAAAATATGTTATGTATGTTGGCTTTATGCCAGCCAGAGGAGGACAAACAATACCTCAGCCAAAAGAAGGTGTTCTATCACTTCATATAACACCTTATATATACTTTATATAATAGTAATCCAGACAGACTATGCAAGTGTCTAGGAGAAGACGTACCTCCTAACTACATTTTTTAACCACTATGAACCAGTAGAATGAGTTTGTCTAGCACTTTACAATTTGAGCCTGTTAGTGTCCTACGTTCAGCAGTAGCAGTCATTTTTTCTCCTTCTTAGTAGCTGGTGCAGTGCTGTGTTTTTGACTTTCGGCCTGGGAAC